>JAVYIG010008551.1:0-88122 GCA_035222895.1 Strongylocentrotus droebachiensis
AGAGATGGAGGGGGAGAGAGAGAGAGAGAGAGATGAGAGGAAGAGAGGGGGAGGGGGAGAGGTGAGAAGGAGAGAGAGATAGATGAGAGAGAGAGAGAGATAGAAGAAAAGGGGAGAGAAGGAAAGAAGGAAAGAGGATAGGAGGGGAGTTGTAAAAAAAAAGGGGGGGGGGGGTCAGGTTCAGGTTAAATTTGACAGAGGTGGAAAGGGAAGTGATAACCAGATTAATTTAGTATTACAGACAGAGAGAAATGAGAGGGAGAAGTTGGAGAGGGGTGCGAGATGGGAGGAGACGTTGTTAAGAAGGGGGTATCATGTCGTTTCAAATTGATCTAGAAAGGGTCATTGTGAAGCCTTGTCACTTAATTGGGTTGCTATGAGTGATGACAAGATAAAGTGAATGTGGGAACGAATAGAAAGAGATGAGATGAAAAATACAGAGGGAGATAAGGGTGAAGGGATGGGAGAAGGTATTACTGAGGGGGGGGGGGCGGGGTCATGTCATGTTATATTTGTCAAAGAAGGGGTTCGCATTGGCTCTTGTTACTTAATGGACGTAGCATGACTGATGAGAAGATGGGTTGAAAGTGAGGATGGAGAGAGGGATGAGTGAGATTAAGAAAGGAGGAAAAGTAAAGAGAGGTGCAGATATACAATGAAAGTGGAAGAAGAGGGAGTGGGGGGGGGGGGGGGTGGGCTCCATTTCATGGTTTATCTTGGTACAGTGGTTCAATGTCTATTAGTAGCGGAGTACAGACATGTATGAGGGATGGGGAAGGGAGAAGGGGATGGAAAGAGGAAGAGGAGATAATGTAGCAGGGAGGGGGGGGGGGGGGAGGAGAACAATTGTAGCCAAGAACTTCCCCATCTGTCTGACCAACTGTTTCCAAATGTTCATTTTCTCCCCCTCCCATGCAGTTCTAGGTCATTTAGTCATCAAGATTGCATTATTCTTTCTAGATTTATCTTATGGAGCTCTTCATTGGAATATACAGTGGCGTCCCAGAAAAATGAAACCGAGAAGTATCGATGTTTTATCATAACTTAATCACAACCATAATTAATGAATGATACATATTTGGAAAGCTTAGAGTCTCCTCTTTGAGTTGATGCTACTCACGTGATGCATATTGCACGCATGAGTGATTAAAAGCAATTTGAAGGAAGGAAACCAAAAAGTAATTTGGCGGGCGGTATCTGAATTTCAAAGAAAAATTCATATTTCTAGAAAGTTCATTTTCTGCTCTTTCATATGATACCTCAATCAAGAAAAATGAGCCAGGAATAACAAAGTTCTGTTTGTTTAAAAGTAGTACTTATATTTTCATAATTTTAACAAACGAATTCGTTTTCACTGGGTGCCTGCCGTAGCAAAAAGCAGATTTGACAAAAGACTTAACTCCGTTTCGTTGACAATCAGCCATGCATGAAGACTCTCGTCTACGGCTGATTGTCAACGAAACGGAGTTGAGTCTTTTGTTAATTTCGTTTATTGATACGGCAGGCAGCCCAGTGAAAACGAATTCGTTTAATAAAATTATGGAAATGCAAGCACTACTTTAAACAAACAGAACTTTGTCATTCCTCGCTCATTTTTCCTGATTGAGGTGTCATATGAAAGGGCAGAAACTCAACTTTTTAGAAATGTGAATTTTTCTTCGAAATTCAGATACCGCCCGCCAAATGCCTTTTTGGTTTCCTTCCTTCAAATTGCTTTTAATCACTCATGCGTGAAATATGCATCATCTGAGTAGCATCACATGAAAGAGGAGACTCTAAGCTTTCCAAATATGTATCATTCATTAATTATAGTTGTGATTAAGTTATGATACAACATCGATACTTCTTGGTTTCGTTTTTTCTGGGACGCACTGTACAATGCAGTGTACCATTATTGAATCATCCTTTACCCTCTGCAAAGAGAAATCTCATAAATGACTGCATCATCTCTTTGGGTGTGGTCTCTTTGGAGATTTATCTTTCTGTCTGTGACGTTGTGTGCAATCATTCTCTGTCTGTCTGATTTGAAGGATGGAGTCTTTAATACTCAACAAGTGAATTCAATTATTTATTTATTTTTGAGTGGGAAGGAGGGGGGGGGGGGGTATATCAACCATTATAAATGTTTTCATCATACAAAATAAAGAAAGAATGAATTGTGTATGAATTTTTGGGAAAAACGTCTTTGATGTCTGACTCGTAAAATATTGATGGTGATATAAGAGACAATAAATCACAAGCAAATGGAGATACATATTGTGGGAATGCATTAACCTAAATCAGTTTAATGTCACATTTTAGCGACATTTTATTTCTATCTTGTGATCCAGAAAGCTTTGAAATTGTATATAAGCAGCAAGTGCACAGATCACTGGCAAATTTGACCGTATGTTGCATTACATGTCCAATTTGACGTTCATGAATAAGAAGGATTTAATGAAGAATAATGATTGATGTCTCTAAATTACCGTAGCAACGCAGAATGATATTCATAATCATTATTTTTGTGTGCAAATTGGTTTTCTTGTTGTAAATTTCATTCAAACTGTTTTCTCAATTTCTCATTAAGTCTTTTTATTTTTTTGACCATGAGAGCAAGAAAATAAATTTAATTGCTGCCAATTTGAGAAGGAAAAGCTGATTTTTTTTTGTTAACGCCTTCAAAAAAACTTTGGACTGTTATGGTTTGAGTCTCCGGGGGGGGGGGGGGGGGGGGGGGGGGGGGGGGGGTGTTTCACAAAGACTAAGATCGACTTTAAGTTGGACTTAACTATGGCAGTCCGTTCATGCCAAAATTTTCTCTCATCATTTACTAGCATTGGTCTCTCAAAGGACGTACAAATCATGGTCACAAATCTACAGAATTTAGATTTTTGTCTAATTCATTATTGAAGGATAAAATATCATCTAAAGACCATAATGGTGAGAGCAAACAGTGGCATGAACGGCCTGCCATAGTTAAGTCCAACCTAAAGTTAATATTAGTCTTTGTGAAACACCCCCTGTTCATTTGATTGACATGTTTTTGATACAGAATGAAACTACGATTGCTTGATGAAGTACATAGGGTCCCAATTATAGACTCCATTGTACAACGTGATCTTTCACATAATGAGTAGATTATATTTACTCGCAATGAAGAAAACATCAATTGTCCACAAAAAGTCTCGCTAATGAGCTTGTTTTGCAATGTCTAAGCCCACTTTCATCATGTGACAAATCTCACATGTAGTTTTCCTTCGACCATTAGTTTGCTCAATCACCATTGTTTTGATAAGTTCTGATGACGAATGACTTTCATATGCCAATTTATCAATTTAAGTCTTTGCTCCAACGTGCGGTTTTTAAAGTGAGTTGAACACATTTTGATTGGAAGCTCTGTTAAAAAGGCAGCGCCCTAAAAAGGTAGATAATTGTGGCCAATTTGATGTGAAAAATGGAGTTCTTATCCATGATGACGTTCATGTATACGTTTAGGTGATTGCACTTTCTATGTCTGATGCAGCCAAGTGGAGTCATTCCAATTAGTTTGATTAACGTTGCATAAACTAACAAATTAGATTGGAAAGGGAGGTAGGACTTAAAGGAAAGTTCCACATGATGGTTTATTGCCCATGTAAATTAATGATCAGCCAGCTGTAAAGACTTTTCAGAAATGTGAAGAAAAAAAAAGTGAGTTTCAGGCCTGACAATGCTACATGTATCTAGTTCAGAGACAAATACTATACAGACAGTAATATTTTACTTCTGCATTAATATTTTATTAACTTTTGGTACCCACTCTCACCACTTTCCTATTTCAGGAGTAAATAACCATCTGTTTGAAAAGGAGTAGTTAAAACTGCCTAAACAGCCATGAAACATAAATATTGCATGTACAGTCCAACCTGGTTTAGCGACTACCTGTATAGAAAGACCACCTCTCCATAAAGACCATCATTTTGTTTTCCTTGAATATACATTCTCATTTAGACTTGTATTATAGGAACCTTTACATAAAGACCACCTGCTCATAAAGACCACTTTTGTTGCCTCCTGTGAGTAGCCTTTATAGACAGGTTTCACTGTTTGTTAGTCTTTTAATAATTGTGTTGCATGTTCGTAAGAGCAGTCATGATGCACAGGAAATTAAATCATAAATTAGGTTTCGGTGGGATACAGTATGAGTTTATGATATTGTGAATACATTGTAGACAATTTGTAGATCACATGGGGTACTACTTGGAAGTAGTTGTACCTAGTAGTACCAGTAGATGGCGCTGTTTATATTTTGAGTAGAGGCATCATTTAAAACAAAAAAATCATAATGGAATCAAGGCATTATTGTTCTTAGGGTGCGTTCAATCGAATTTTCGAAGCTAGAATCACAAACATGAATCACAATTCAAAACGCCGTTACAAAAAGCAAGGTCACTGCGGTTTGCGTTCAAGCGATTTTTCATCAACGCTGATTCTAGCTCATTGCGAGCCAAACCACTGCGCATCACACTGCGCAGTATGGCCCAGGAACTTCGGCGCGCGCTTTCTGGAATTGTTTACTGCCGACTGTCGACTGCTGTTTTGAGCATAGATCGCAATAATAAGACAAAGAATGAGAAGGTGATAGAAGGAAGAAACAAAGAATAACATAAGGAAAGACAGAAAGACAGAAAGAGAGAGTGATAGAATGCTTAAAACAAAGAATTACATAAAAGGTGATAGAAGGAAAAAACAAAGCATAACATAAGAATAGAAGGAAGAAACAAAGAATAACAAAAGAGAAGGTAATAGAAAGAAAAAATAAAGAACAACATAAAAATAGAAGGAAGAAACAAAGAATAACATAAGGAAAGACAGAAAGAGAATTTGAAAAAAGGAAGGAACAAAGAATGACATAAGGAAGAACAGAAAGAGAAAGTGATAGAATGATTAAAACAAAGAATAACATAAGAGAAGGTGAAAGAAGGAAGAATCAAAGAATAACAAAAGAGAAGGTAATAGAAGGAAAAAATAAAGAATAACATAAAAATAGAAGGAAGAAACAAAGAATAACATAAGGAAAGACAGAAAGAGAATTTGAAAAAAGGAAGGAACAAAGAATGACATAAGGAAGAACAGAAAGAGAAAGTGATAGAATGATTAAAACAAAGAATAACATAAGAGAAGGTGAAAGAAGGAAGAATCAAAGAATAACATAAGGAAAGATAGAAAGAGAAAGTAGCAGAATGATTAAAACAAAGAATAACATAAGAGAAAGTGATAGAATTATAAAAACAAAGAATAGCATAAGAGAAGATGATAGAAGGAAGAAACAAAGAATAACATAAGGAAAGACAGAAAGAGAAATTGATAGAATGCTTAAAACAAAGAATTATATAAGAAAAGGTGATAGAAGGAAAAAACAAAGAAAAACATAAGTATAGAAGGAAGAAACAAAGAATAACATAAGGAAAGACAGAAAGAGCAAATGATAGAATGATAAAAACAAAGAATAACATAAGAAAAGGTGATAGAAGGAAAAAAAACAAAGAATAACATAAGAATAAAAGGAAGAAACAAAGAATAACATAAGGAAAGACAGAAAGAGAAAATGATAGAAGGAAAAACAAGGAATAACATAACGGAACAGGCCACGATGGTATAGTGAACGCAAATTGCATGCAAAGCGGGCGCGCGGTTTTTCCCAAACCGGAAGAGACTTCGTCATACAATCATGATTGAGAACTCCGTCCGTTCAATCGAATTTTAGCGACCGTGATTCTTTTGAATCATGATACAAAACGCATCTTTTTCAGCGTTTCATGTTTGTGTTTTCAAACACGTTTATTTTTACGACCGACGAAAAAATCGCTTGAACGCATTGCGTTTTAAACTAAACGTCTTTAGAAACCGTGATTCTAGGGTGAAAAAGTGTCGATTAAACGCACCCTTAGAGTGTTAGCACAATGAGAGAGGTGATATTTTATTGTCATTCACATTCATTTTTGAATTTAGTAGATTTGGTCTATAAAAACTTCCTGTTCCTCTCAATACTGAAAATGGATTCATTGAAGGTAAAATTTAATATCTGTCATAGACTTTGTAAGAAATATCAGATGTTTTCATTCTCTACTTTTCCTATCCTATACTCTCACATTTATAAAGCATGATGGAAAATTCCAATTTTGGAGAGTAATTCTCAAATGGACAAGTGGATATGAATTTGAAATCATTTTTTATTAACTGGAGCTTAGTATATAGCTCAGTATTATCATATTCTTTGGGCCAAGGTTGCATTAACCCAAGAATTTGTTTGAAACTTCAACAACAACATGAAAATAGTATAGTTAACATAATATTTCTGCAAAATGATGATTTGAGATTGCCCCAAATTGCCCATTTCAGGCGTTGATTCATGCCATGACAATCCGTTTTAATACCAGCATAGATAAATCTTCCACTGGAACTGTTAGATATTTATCTTGAAGCCGTTGGTATATCTATCTTATGATAAATACAAAGGTGTTGCACAAGGAGATTATTTGTGTGGGATACACAGATTTATAGCTATTTGTTGTGGTCTAGTGGATAAGTCACCCGACTGCAGATCACAAGGTATAGGGTTCAATTCCCCAGCCAAGCACTATAACGTCCTTTGGCAAGACGCTAATCTACATTTACCACTCTTCTCCCAGGTGTTAAATAGGTACCTGGTAGCATGCAAAAGTTAATGTAGTTTGCTCAGCATTTTGGGCGTCTGTAAAATGACGCCTGACTGGAATGCTCCCCAGGGAGTGGTGAATGTTCATACATTGTGTGCGGGCAAGCCTGAAATTGATGACCGGACTAATAGTATATATCTGTAAAGTGCATGCTTAGAGACGTATTTTCTATGTATTAAGTGCTACGTAAAAGCAGAATATTATTATTATGAAAATTATTTGAAAAAAAATGCCCTTCAGGCTCTTAACACACAGCATCACTGATATTTCAGCATTCCTTGTATCACCAATTCAATTAATTATCGCTTCTCATTTCTATGAATAGTTTAGGTGATAGGCAGGCACTTATCCAAATTAATATTGTGTGAAATAAATTAGCTGACGGAGGTTCGATTCAACATCAAAATTGCTCTGAGCGAAGAGGGAATTTAAATTAGGGCAAAACGAGGAAAGTGTATGAGTTCATCTATCATTGTATGTTAACTTCATGTACATTTTGTTTCTTTTTCTTTTTCTGCTATGTTGGAAATTAAGTCAGAATGGTTTTGTTAGAGAAAGAATGCCATTGACTGATTGCATAGTATGTGTATGTCTGTTGAAGTAATGCTGATTGGACATTAAGCCCTAGAGTAGGAGCAAGGTTATCTGATATGCAAAAAAATGATAATGGTAATGCCTGTCTGATTAATGAATAACTGATGTAAAAAACTGATTAGGAGAAAGGGGACGAGACAAAGGAGAGAGATAGACAGGAAGGGAAAGGGAGGGGAAGAAGAGAAGGACGGATAGATAGAGAGAGAGAGGAAAGAGAGAGTGATAAGGGTAGAAGAGGAGGAAAGGAGAGAAGAGAGGAGAAAGAGAGAGAGAGAGAGAGAGAGAAAGAGAGAGAGAAAACTTTAGAGCAAAACAGAGCAATATGCATACCTGATTTGTTAATAATTGATATAAAAACACTCAGCTCACAATGTGAAATAGAGGGATGCAGAGACGGCTAAGAGAGAGAGAGATAGAAAGAGAGACGGCTAAGAGAGAGAGAGAGAGAGAGTATTTTGAGATATGAAATAAATGCATAACTTATGCACCCAGCATCAAGTATGGCTACGTCTGTCGTTGTACGATCTACTACAAGCAACGGTTAAACACGCTATCCTACCCCACAGACGTTCTGTGCATGCATCAACTATGCTTTACGAGACATAGGAAAAGAATGCTGAAATCTACCAATTCACTGGCCCAATGTACATTACATGTACACCTAGCTTCTATCCACGGCAGCGCAATTTGCATTAGATCTTATTGCCCTCCCAGGAGGGAGGGGGGGGGGGGGGAGATGGAGAGGTGATATAATTTAGGGATATATCGCCGTCTGCATACGTCATCGCAGTACATAAGAAGCCTGCTCTGCACCGGTTTATTCCTCTCTCCCTCTCTCTCTCCCTCTCTCCTCTCTCTCTCTCCTCTCTCTGCACCACTCCACTCCAGCGTTTCTCCCCATTCTCTCGTCGTCGTCCCCTTTTCGGTAAAAAAAACAAGAGGTCATCTGTTTTTCAGTGCGTGAGACAGTCACCATCTTGGAAAACGGGATTCCTTTTTTGTGATGCGGCCTGCCTGGTAGTCTTTGCGATAACTTCTTGTTGGTGTTTGTCAACAAAATATGCAACGGACTAAAGCGTGATTCAGGAGGAATTTATGTGGGCTGGACGATAGGAATGCGCAGTGGAAATGAGAGGCGGATATTGAGTCGAGCCAAACAGTAGGAGAGATAAGCTCACCCTCATCGATGCAGTGTAAAGATGTTTGTTATTCTATTTAATGGTAGAACAAAAAGGGATTTCAATGGATGAAATCTTAACAGGAATTGAAATCTCTAGCAATCCAGAAACTTACGCACAGCATTTCAGAGATTTAATCCTATCGAGGAGGTGAACGTTGCGCAGAATCAGAGAGATTTGGGGAGATTTTCTAAGAGCTTTACATGACGTAATGAGCTGTTTTGATGTGAATCACTAGCCTTTCCATCTCCAACACTGTGACGTTTCAAAGGATGTTGTCGAGCAAACAATCATCAATATTAAGCAGATTTAGGGGCTGATCATCAAGAATTGTTTGAAGAAGTGCTTGATCTTTCTACAAGGTACTTTGCAGCAAATGGCAGTCCGAGCGACTCTTCAAAGGAAATTATCTTCTTGAAGATTGATGAATCCTTGTACTCAAGAGTCAAAGATATTCAGCAGTCAGCACTCATGTCATGAGTTGTAGCCAAGAGCCAATAAGTAGTTCCCAGTGAAGGAAATACTTTTTAACAATTAGTGGAAATTTACAAATTGATCAAAAGAACTTGAAAACTTCATATGAGCCGGAAATTTAGATCTTTTTTGTTTCCACCTTATTTTAACAATTAACACCTGTGTCTATTTAAAGAAAGAGCTGAAATTAAATAAATGCATATTTAGGCACAAGTGAAAGCAATTAAGAAATTCAAAAATCTCTTGAAAAAGTGACCAATTCTCAAAAGACCAGTTGCTGCATTTGATGATTTTATGCCTTATATATTCTAAAATTATTATTATTAAAGAATCCTATATCAGAGTATATTTTTAGATGTTTATTTTCACATATATGATCTCTGATTCAATTGCGGACATTATTCCTCATGCAGCTCAAACCTATTCTAAATACTGAAAACATTAGACCTGACTTTTGAATGATTGTCTAAGACTTTTAAAATCTATTGATTTATAACATATTGGCTCACTGAAATTATATTCATTTGAAAATTGATTACAGTTTACATATTATACATAAAGGAGACAAAAACATGGAAATCCGTGCCTTGGTTTATTTCTGAGAATTGAAAAAGCGATGAAGTTTAATTGAACCACAGCTAATGATCATATCAACCTGGAAGTAAACAAGATTCTTGAGCCAGCGGGACCGTAGTCATGAATAATAAAACGGGACTCTACTCACAAAGCGGAATGGTTTAAGCTCGAAAGAATGACTTGGGAGAGAGGATCTTCTTCTTCTTTCGTTAATTGAAATAGCATCAAGATCTTGCAGCTTTATACCAATCTTTGTTGACGTCAACATTGTTTAAAGAAGTTGGAGGCTTTAGAAGTTCTTCAAGCAAGGAAATCTATCACTACTTGAGTCTGCTTTTGAAAGGGGTAACATTCAAGGAGCTGCATTTATAAGCTTGAGTTAGCTCCTTCCCGGCATCAATTCCATTTCTTCATCGTTTGGGACTTGCTAGCCAGGCATCATGAATTCGGAAGACTACTTTGAAGATTTTCTCGACCCATCGCACAGGTCATCAAGAACTGCGATCGCGCAGCTCACTGCAATGCACTCTGACCTCTGTGACCCTGACTGCGCGACCTGTGCCATGTCAAAGGCCATGCGTCGTCCAGGGATTGCGGCATCGGGAGAAATGGCAAGGTACATTTATGCAAAGTTATTACGATATCCAAACGATAGCTAAAAATAGATGTACAATTTGCTCGTATTACGTATCTATCATACTTATGATAACAATAATGTGTTTACCCAAGGCATCTTCATCAGCTTCAATGCTGTTCTTATAGGCCCTGTAATTATTACCCCAGCATTGATCTCTGGTAAAAAGGTGTATCTTGTTCACAAATTTTTTCCTCCATGTATATTTGGTACAGTCGAAGTGAAGTAGGCTGTGGGATTTTAAGTGAATAAGAATAAAGTAGTTTTCGAGCTATAATAATAAAAGGCATTCACTTCAGATTGATAGTTTAGCTCGTATCATATGAAAGGAGATACTTTGCTTTAATCTGAGCCACAAAGTCTGACAGCAAGTCATAATATGATGTCAATCTCTATGATAATTATCTGAAGTACACTTAAGATATAATTTAGGGCGTTTTTCTTTTTCTTCTCTGTTGCACCTCTACTTACGGTAATGAAATTTTGCTAATCGGGCAGAAAATGTTAGGAAATGGATGTAGCTGGAATTCTGTGCGTCCCAAATCAGTATCGTAGTGTTGGCAAATATTGATTTTAGGCCTGAGAGGTAATTACAGGTAAATATTGCTTGTGATGGATCCAGTGAGCTGCAGGGACCGTGCTTGCTCTAATCTTCATTCGTTTTGATAGCGGTGAGTGTGCCTGGTGTGTGGGTGTGTGATTGCCATTTCAATTTGAATCACAATAATGATTATAATTTCTTTACCATTCATATCATATGCATAGAATGAACAAAAACTTGTAGGTCCTTATTTTTTTGCTTATACAAGTTATATGGATTTGAAGAGGTAATTACAAGTAAATATTGCTTGTGATGGATAGAGAGAGCTAGAGAGAATGTACCAAGTGCTTGCCCTAATCTTCATTTATTTTGATAACAGAGCAAGTGATAGAAGGAGAAAGAAGGAGAAAGAGAGAGAGGGGGGGGGTGGTGAAAGGAGAGAGAAGAGAGGAAGAGAAAGCACAGTGAGAGAAAATGAAGGGAGAAGAGAGGAGGGATAAGGGAGATGGAGTGGAAGGACAGAGGGAAAGAATGAAAGAGAGGAGAATAGAGAGAAAGAGCCTAGAGAGAGAAAGGGCCTAGAGAGAGAAAGCGTAGGGGAAAAGAGAGGAGAGGTACGGGAGAGAGGGAGCGAGAGAGAGAGAGAGAGAGAGAGAGAAGAGAAGAGAAAGAGGAATAGAGAAATAGAGGAGGTAGGAAGAGAAGAAGCGATGGGGACAGGGCAGACAAACAGAGACAAAGAGAGGGAGGGATATGAAGGATAGATATATAAATAGGCACAAAAGACAAAGGGTGATACAAATAAACATACAGACATAATTTTAGTAAGGAAAATAAGAAGAAGGAGACAAACAAACAGATGTGCAACAATGTCCCTTCCTGGGTGAAATCATGTAATATATATGTAATTATTTGAATAGCAGGGGTAGATGTGAATACATTATAGGTTAATCAAAAGGGATCCTGAATTTGTGCTATTTCCCTATAACTTTACTTGATACATTCATAATAACTGCAGTGTTCGGATAAGCATCTACGTTTGTGTAAATTATATGTTTAAACGTGACCAGTCATAACCTTTGACATGCAAGTCAGTTGTCCTGTCTGCATGAGATATGAACTGATTATTCAATAATACTTACTAAGATAGGAAATGATTCCCATTAGAGAGTTGTGAAAGGTATCGAATGAAAGGTATTGATCATTAATGTGTAATGAGATTTTGCTAAGTATGAGTTATTGATCATGTGTGATAAGATCATGCTAGGTATACAGTATTAATCATTAATGTGTGATAAGGTCACGCTAAGTAGGCTTTAAGGTATTGATCATTAATGTGTGATAAGATCATGTTAAGTATTAAGTTTCATTCTCTATTCAAAATAACTGTTTGTTGAAGTAAAAGAGAATACAGATGGGGGATATGAATTTGTCATTTCTTTCAAAGGAAGGAATTTTATCTATATATATATTGAAAGAGAGAGAAAGAGAAAGAGAAAGGAAGGGAGATCGAGAGAGCAAGAGGGAGATTATGAATGTGTAATCTAAGCAAGGAATCATTTCTATATTTGTACAATTCTTTTTAAGAGCATGCTCAAAACTATGATCATTAAATAAGCAAATGTTTATGGTATAAAACCAGAAGAACTTTTATGAAAGCTACAAAGACTATGGCAAATTAAAAGATCCCCTTTTCCAGATGATCAAAGTTATGTGTGTGGTTGCGATTCCATATATTTGTATAAATTATGTAACTGATCCACAACATGAATCAATTTTATGTGATTAGATTTGAGTCCTCAAATACTGTTTGACACATTTAAGTAATTAGTAATGTAATAAACCTTTGAAAGGTATTTTTACCATATGGAAAAATGAAAATATATGAAAAGGCTGACATTTCACCTATTTTCATGCTTACTAGTTGTTTGGAAATACATGAAAAAACAGATTGGATTCTTACATTGTCTGGGAATGCATAAGGTGATAGAATTTATTCCTCAAATACAAAACATTTAAAGCATAAGAAGTTCAAACTAATGAATAGGTATGTGTTTCTTGCAAGAAAACCTTTTGAAAGTGACAATTTATTATAATAATTATTATAATAACAAATCATAATAGTAAATCCTTTTATGAATCGTCACTTTCCTGGGTTAGCCTATCCTGTAAAAAAAAACATGGACAAGTATAGAATTAAGACACATACACTTTCGGAAAAAGAATAACAGCTCTAATTACTACTTATGAACAAATGCATGAAAGATCTTGCATGAGAAAGAAATACAACAGTAGGCCTGAAACTTGTAATAGTTAAATAGATGTAGATTTACATGCATATTTGCGCACCTAAGATTAACATGTCAATTACATTATGTAGAGACAAATGGAGAAGTATGTCTTTTAGTAAGTGTATGTGTGTATGCAGTAAGGGTTTGCACCGATTCACCACAGTTCATCATCGCTACCAAAGCATGAAACTGCTCACAAACCATCAGGCGAGGGAGCCTGTCGTGATAAAAATAGCATCGGCATTATAATAAGCACCCAGCAAGTGGTGTTGAGCTACCATCAACAGTCGGTCGCCCCCGTCTTCTTCTTCAGGAGTACGATCAGCATTTTACTGTGCGACTATATAGGCTAGCTCCACATGTAATCAATGCATGTTTGTGTGTACATGGGTGCGTGTAATGAGATTGGGCAACCCTTTGTACGTGCACACACACACACACACACATACACACGCAAAAGCATGCTTCGTACATGCAACTAGCAGTACACATTATACACTATGGACGGACATGTGTTTATGAATCTTAAGAATCACATGTGGAACTCATCAGATCGATGCTTTGTGATTTCAACTCTTAAACCAGATTTTCTTTGTCTTGCCGATTGTTGCTCCATTGCTTGCCTACCTAAAGGACTCAAATCTGATTTTAAGATCTAGCTTATTTAACCGATGGAACATGAATATGAAAGGATTTGAGATGCAGTGACCTTTAGGTGCTCAATTTAATGGATTGCCATATGATTAGTGGTGAAAATGTACATATAATAAGGTAATGGATTATGATTTTCTTTATGAATTTACCTAAATCATTTCAGATGCCTTATGTACATATATTTTCTATACAACCTCTATGATGATGGAGTTGAATTTTGAACATTCAGACAATACAGGTTCATTCAATTGGCAATAATGCATTGCACAATCATCTCATTCATTAACAATTTGAGAATATATAGGCTTATATATATTATATGTACATGTAGAAACCCTTTGCATTAATTTCTTACTTGAGCATTTTTTTCCTATCATTTTGCCCATATGATATAAGGCATGTATTGCCTATTTTTATCACGGCAACCTTTATTGAATTTGAGTTTAATACATACTTGTGTATACATGTACATGCATATGCCTATTGGTGCATCATATGTATTCCTGTACACTAATGGTATCCATTTTCATTACTTGACACAGGCTTAAAGCCTTAAATGTTTATATTTTGTATAGATCTCCTATGGGGGTTTCAGTACTGGTATTTCTTCTTCACTTGTCTTTCTAACCTCAACCGCCACAGGTCTATTTTATTCTTACACATATCGTGTTGTGTACATGTATACTATTCTGCATCTCCTGACAACTTTATTTTTTCTGTTTTTTTAAGATCTATAGTAGAATTGAAAATACCACCGAACTTGTCTTTTTAACATCAACTGCCGCAGGTCTATTTTATTCACACACCTATCGTGTTGTGTACATGTATACTATTCTGCATCTCCTGACAACTTTATTTTCTTCTCTATTTTTTGAAGATCTATAGTAGATTTAAAAAAACCACCGAACTTGTCTTTTTAACATCAAACCGCCTCAGGACTATCTGTATTCTTACATGCATAGTGTCATGTACATGTATCCTATTCTGCATCTACTGACAACTATATTACTTCTCTACTTTTTAAAGATCTATAGTAGATTTTAAAATACCACCGAACTTGTCTTTTTAACATCAACCGCCACAGGCCTTTTTTAAATTCTTACACATATCGTGTTGTGTACATGTATACTATTCTGCATCTACTGGTACTGACACCTTTATTTTCTTCTCTATTTTCTTAAGATCTATCGTAGATTTGAAAATACCACCAAACTTGTCTTTTTAACATCAACCGCCGCTGATCTATTTTATTCTTACACATATGGTGTTGTGTACATGTATACTATTCTGCATCTCCTGGGTCTATTTTTATCCTTACACATATCGTGTTGTGTACATGTATACTATTCTGCATCTACTGGGTCTATTTTTATCCTTACACATATCGTGTTGTGTACATGTATACTATTCTGTTTCTACTGACACCTTTATTTTTTCTGTTTTGTTAAGATCTATAGTAGATTTGAAAATACCACCAAACTTGTCTTTTTAACATCAACTGCCGCAGGCCTACTTTATTCTTACACATATCGTGTTGTGTACATGTATACCATTCGGCATCTACTGACAACTTTATTTCTAATTTTTTGAAAGATCTATAGTAGATTTGAAAATACCACAAAAATGTATATACTGGCTCTCAGACGTACGCACTGTATCAGCTGCTTCAGAGATACAAACATTTTTGTTGCATACATGCCTACATTGCATTTGATACCAGGGGGGTGTTTCACAAAGATTCTAAGTTGAACTTATCTCTAAGTTGGACTTAAAAAGTATGGACAGCCATTGAAGCCTTAAATTGAAATGTATTCAAAAGCAAAAATTGGAATATTTTAGACTTTTCATCAATTCCTCATCAAGAACATGAAATCTCCCATGATAATAGAAAATATGAATGATTTGAATCAACATTTTATGCCTTCTGAAAAAAAATTACAAAATATTTTCAAGGATGCTAATGGCTTCCCATGAATTTTAGGTCCAACTTAGAGATAAGTTCAACTTAGGATCTTTGTGAAACACCCCCCAGGAGTTTAAGAAAATAAAATAAGCATGAAAATCCTTAAATTGGCTACCCATTAAGAGGTTAAAAAATCTTTTTTTTTTCTTTTTGAAATTGGCAATGTTTCCAACTTTTGAAGAAAATTTGTATAGGTGTATATTGTTTTTAGAGACGTTGCATTTTATTAGGACAACAAACTTTAAACGAAAAATGTATTGTTGCCAATTTGCAGGAAAATACTTGATCAATTTTGCCTTCCAACAATCATTGACCTAAAAGGGATACTAATTCAAAATGTGCTCAAAATATTTAGAATGTATATTTTTTGTAGGATGCCTGCATACATTGTAAGTCTTTTTCAATATGAACCACTGCGATTTTCACCTCGGAATGAAATCATTGTGTTAACTATTTCAATTCTCACAATGCAGGGTGCATGAAAAGGAAGAAATTGTGAGTTCTACGAATGTACGGTATATGTACATGTAAACAAATAATGGGAAATTCATGTTTACTGTAGCAAAATTAAAAAGCTGTTTACTATGTTTACTATGGTATCGGTTTAGTAAGTTACAATGTAAACATTCAGATATGATACAGGTCTACTTGGTTATGAAATGGAGATAACAATACTCAAAGTATGTGTACATTTATATGTTTATTTTGTCAATGATCCCATGTGTATGTTTGCAGGCATGGGTGTGTCTGGTGTGTGGGTGTTTGATTGTGTTACTTTTCAATTTGAATCACAAAAATGACGAATATTTCTTCACCATTCATATGCATAGAATGAACTTAAACTACTGGGATCTTAAATTTTGCATACAAATTACATGCATTTGAGGATTTTTCAAACGGGATGAAAGACAGAAAAATTTAAAAGATCTGATAACATAAAGTAAAAAAACTTTTGTGCAAAAAAGAAGAAGATAGAATTAGAATAGGAAAATGACTTGATATTGAGCTATCTTCTTTTCCAAAATCTTCCTTGTGTAAATTATTGTAAAGAACTTAAATTTTGTGATTCAAATTGATGTAAGAGGATGTGATTTTCTTCCCGGAATTCATGAGAAATTTTGTTCCCTTTACAGAGTGGAATATGTAACATGATCAAGAATTTCAAGATAACTCAGTAAAAACTTTGAACTGTGTGACTTTTTGAAGCTAACATTATCATTCCATTGAAGTTTGGGTTCATCTACGATTGTTAACTGTCTGCGTGTTACCCAACGTATCTTACATGCATGTAAGGAGGTGAGACTGTGCAATGGCCACTTTTCAAAAAACCAAGTCATCAAGAACTTCTTGTGTTGTTTCAGATGAATAAAACAGATTTTAATAATTTGATTTTTACTCCATGTTGGACTTCAGCTCCGTCTACATCGTTTGTTCAAATGATCAACTAACGTGTGTGAAATATATCACGCAATACACTACTGTACAGTAATATGCGATTTACATGATTAAATTCATACATCACCGGAAACTGATCACTGTTTTAGAAGTACTTATACTCCACTAGAGGTTACAACATGTTGCTAATCCCCACTGGTACAATATACGTTCATGAACGTAATTGAAGTCGTTGTTTGAAACAGATTTTGAAGTGGATCAGTGAAAAAACACGTCATCCCGAATAATGCAGACTTTTGATTGTATCGTCCCGCGAGGATCGCCAAAGATTACCAGAATGGAAGCCCTGGGTGGAACGAAGGCTCATCGTCACAGCATCTTCAAGATGCAGACGAGCCGTAGCGACATATCGACAACGGAATCGGACATCTACGAAAGCCATGCCCTGAAGGCCACGAGGCATGGCATGTTCACCAAGTATAAATTAAAACCCCGGTCCCAATCGATGGGGGCCGCGGCGCTTCAGAGCTCCGGGATTGGGCAGTTCGCGGCAATGGTACGACACCGAGAAGCGGACAGTGATTCCGAAATGGATACAGCTCTGAGAAGTTTTCCCAACAGGCCAGACAGTTTTAAGTAGGTTTTGGGTTCAATGATCTAAGTGTACATTTGTATGATAAAACTATTTTCCTTTGCCATTTTTAGTTGGTCTGGGGATGTTTGCTTCAGGCTTTCTAATGATCATTATTTGTTTTCATTTTTATTGTCACTTTCTTCCACACAGACAACATTGAACGCAGACCAAATGCATCATGTAAAATGTTTTGTGGTGTTTTAGCTATTTGTAAAAGTGCATTACAAAGTACATTATTAGTACATTGAGAGCACTGTACTTTTGCCTACTTTGATAATGAGATGAGTAATATTTTAGGGCAAGAAGGTACCTTAATTGTAACCTAATGATCTTCTTTTTAGATTTGGAGTCTGAAAGGCATTCATCTTATGTTAACTGATGAGAGTTAGTACCCCCTGATTCTGACTTCATGATTTTGTAATTGTTATGAGATTAAGATAGAAATGACAAACTAAAAGCTGTAACAATAACAATAATACAGTTAAAAAGGTTCAATGTGATATTGTCATGTATACAGTATGATTCCATTTGTATAGTGATATCACATTTATGAAAACATACATTTTATTTATATATTTATTTTCATTCAAACTTTCGCCCTTTTACTTCTCTGGTTGTTTTGCTTTTTTGGAAGCAACTTGTCATCAGATTTTGTGAATGGTTGATTACATAATCAATGCTATGATATGTTGTTATCTGCACACCGTTTGACTTAAGTTTACGGTCAGGTATCGTACCAAAATGTAGTTGGGTCTGGGATGCAAGACCAATGGTGATACATGTATATCAATATATCAAAAAGTGTAATTTGGTCGATCTGAATATTTACAGATTGCTAATATAGATTGTAATCAAAGTGGTAGAAGACATTAAGTGAAAGATTCTTATTTTGATGAAAATTTTAAACCTCCGTGCAATACAAATGCTTTTCAGAAATGTTTTGAAAAAACCTCTGCCTTTTGGAAAGTTCTATAAGCATACTGTATGATGCAAGCTTATAAAATTAATTAATTGATACTTATGAGTATACAGAACACATTTTCAAGTAATTTTTTCCTTTTCCATTTTTTTTTCTTTGTAATCTGCAGGAAAGCAATATCTAAATCTAATGCCTACGCTAACCAAATCCATGGATTCCCCACCCATCACCTTCCGGCACATTCTATGGCGGAGAAGGAAATCAGGACTACTGTGGACTGGAGTGTGAGTATTTGAACTTATCATTATGTACTAGTAGTAGTAGTAGTAGTAGTAGTGGTAGGGGTAGGGGTAGTGGTAGTGGTAAGGGTAATGGTAATTGTAGTAGTAGTAGTAGTAGTAGTAGTAGTAGATGTAATAATAGAAGTAGAAGTAGTAGTACAAAGAGTATTAGTAGTAGCAGTAGTAGTAGTAGTAGTGGTAGTGGTAGTAGTGGTAGTAGTGAAGGTAGTGGTGGTGGTGGTGGTGGTGGTGGTGGTGGTGGTGGTGGTGGTGGTAGTAGTAGTAGTAGTAGTAGTAGTAGTAGTAGTAGTAGTAGTAATAGTAGAAGTAAGTAGTAGTAGTAGTAGTGGTGGTAGTGTAAGCAGTAGTAGTATAGTGGTAGTAGTGGTGGTGGTGGTGGTAGTAGTAGTAGTGGTGGTGGTGGTAGTAGTAGTAGTAGTAATAATAATGGTAGTAGTTGTAGTATTAGAAGTGGTAGTAGTAGTAGTAAAAGTAGAATAAGTCGAAGTAGTAGTAATAGTAAAAGTAGTAGAAGTAGAAGTAGTAGTAGTAGTAGTCACAGTAGTAGTAGTAGTAGTAGTAGTAGTAGTAGTAGTAAAAGAATTAGTAGTAGTAGTAGTAGTTTTTTTAGTGGTAGTAGTACATGTAGGAGTTTTAGTGGTAAAAGGAGTGTTGGTAGCAGTAGTAGTAGTAGTAGTGGCAACTGAAGTAGTAGTATTGTGTTTTTTTATAAGATGATGATGTAGATCCTAATCGAATGATTGGTCGAAAGGTACACATGACCAGGCATTTGTTTTGCCTAACGCATAATTTAGATAATGACCGGTCATTATCCAATGGTAATGACTGGTCATTATCCAAATCATGATATAAAATATAATTTCATAAAACAAATAAAACATAATCTTATAATTCAAATAATACACATTATTTTGTTCGGGCTTTTATCAAATTACCCACACTTGGTACCTTCAAAACAGACTGTTGCAAAGGTACCTTGTGTGGGTAATTCTTACTAATGCCGTCACTGCTGTGTATTATTTGTATAGCAATAGCAGCAGCAGCAGTAGTAGTCATAGGCCCAGGGTAGGAGTGAAATTAATAATCGTCAGACTAGAAGTAGTATTGTATCATAATCATCATTATCGATAAGATTATTGTTTACTTGAACTCACCAGGAGAATGCTATCAGTGGAGATCATGTATGGGGTGAGACGAATGCCTCGGGTGATTTCTGTTACGTCGGGGAACAGGATTGCCTGGTAAGTCAATATTGGGTAAGTATGCTGTTCCAGTGCTCCCACCCCACCCCTCCCCTCCCCTCCTAACCCCCTCTCCCATCCTTTAACCCCTCCTAACCACCATCCCGTAACTGCCCCATCCCCCCTTTAACCATCCACCCCCACCCTTTCATTCTCCAACCCCCATTTTCCCTAGGCCAGTCCAACCACTTATTAAACCATAGTAATAATTTTGCACTAACCCTTTAGTTTCACTGTATTATTAGTGTACTGTCAAAACCATTGCTACCTCCTAAAAATAAAATGTATGTGTACACAAGAAGTAGAGTACCAATTTAACATAAAAGTTCATGTACAGTTTTTGGTCAAGCCCTCAACAACAAAAATGGTGGATATCTTTGATTTAACATGATAAATAGAAAGATAGGAGTAATAACTATGCTGCTGTCAAGTGTTTTCACTTCAAGTGAAATATTAAACAAATGAGAGGTAGAAACTAATGAATAACTAATAAAAACAATGGCAATCTGCTCTACACCCATACAAAACAATGTATAGAATACAAAATGATCTCATACTTGTATTTTTTATACAAAGAGACCAACATGAGAGGAAAATTAACGTGTTTCTTTCAATTTACCTTTTTCTACCAAATTTGTACATGAACTTTAATGTATAATGTGCTATCAAAATAGCTAAAAACAAAGAAATACACCTGTATGCAGTCTTAATTCTAATTTGTTGTTACTTTTGTAGAGTAAAGTCATTTTTGCAGTATAAAAAACAATGATGTAGCCAAAATTGATGACTTTAGGGGCACTTCATTCTATGCTTGATACAATGTTTCATCAGTGTCATATTTGTTACAGTGGTAAGGATAACATCAGAAGGGTATAATGGGTAGACATAAGTTATTTTGCTTCCTAAAGAATGTTGTGTCATAATTGCTATGCCTAAGTTCAGACAAGTAGGCCTAATAGGGATTTTTTTTTTGCCCATTCTATTCATTACAAAAAAATGTATAGAAAGATTTAAAATCTCATCAGTGACAAAATGATGAGAAAATTGAAGGAACAAAAAGTAAAAGAATTTTATAATACAATTATGTAATTATTTTGGAACAGTGCAAGTCATTTAAAACTCTAATGCAAGGCAGAAAGAAGGAAAGGAAAAATTGATATCTTGATAGGGAAGAGAAAAATTTAAATAATTATTTGAGGAAAACGAAACAGGAGTAGTGATCACTCCTCAAGAGATTGTTATTGTGAGAGGGGTGGGGATAACATATATTTGTTTTAAAAAAAGAGGGACATTCGGAGGGAGGGATAAAGAGAGGGAAAGAGTTAGGGGGTGAGAGGGGAGGCTGGGGCTGGGAGGAGAAGGAGGACATTAAAGATGGGGAGGGGGTAGTTGAAGAAGATGACGCTTGTAATCTGCTACGGTAAATCCTTTGCACATATTACACATAGTCACCCACACACATGCCTCAATTGCTTTGCTACATAGAGAGCCATTTACGTTCCTATGGTATTCCAAACATCCCAGTCAGTCTTTTTATAAACATCTATATCACATCCACCTGCAGAAAATTCCTGCCTGTTTCCCTGCATCCCTGTTTATTTCCTTATACATTCCTTACACATTCCTTATACATTCCTTATACATTCTTTAATCATTCTGTATGCATTTCCTGTAGCTTTTCTTTCTAATGTATCACTCCTGCATTGCTTTATATGCAATCCCTGTGAATTCCTTATGCAATTCTTATACATTCCTTGTAGATTGCTTATGCATTCACCTTGCATTCCTCAAGTTTTCCTTATGCATTCCATATGCATTTCAAATGCAATCTTTATGCATTCACATGTAATTCTTTATGGGCAATCCCACAGAAAATGTTGACTTGACAAAATCATAAAATTGGGGATAACTCTAGAAACATTTGAGCTACCATGATAAATTAATAATAAAACTAAAAAACTAGGCAGTCTATTTTATTTGATGGGATAGGATAAAGTTCAATGGTCTTTTGTTCTCATTATTTCATGACACAAGCACTTCGGATTAAATTTATTTAGAGTAATGTATTTGCTATTTCTTTACATATAATCGGTAAGAAGTGTTTTCATTTTTAAGTTAGTACTGACTTCTGTCGACAAGTTAACGTTTTGGCCATATCCACAAATGGGAAAGTCTGAGAGCCTTACCTTTTCCTGAGCGGGTGGGAGAGGTAGTAAATCAGTTTGCATGTTTAGTCTAACCCCTCCCCCCCCCCCCCCCCCCTCTACCCACACCCCTCCTATGTAACTATTCTAGTGCGACCTGCAGTGCTTGCTTGTCTCTTCATTGCATGTCTTAAATTTATAAAGCTAATCTTGAGCTCTGGTATGGGGATCGTATTTTGAGAGAAAATTACTATAATTTATTTTGGATTGTCTATCCTGCAGTAGATTGGTAGTTTGAACCAGTGAAATAAAACAAACACACAGAAACCTACTTGGCATAATCTTTTTGATGAAAACCACAACTCCAATTTGCACATAGTGACCTGTGTTTAAGCATACGGTGTCGGGCCTACTAACTCAGAATTCCTTAGATCTTTCAAAACAGATCTAACAAAAATGTTTGGCAAATGTCATTTATTAGTAATCTTTAACATTCAGTGTAAGTTCTGTTGGACTCTGTGGGAATTTATTTTCTATATTTACCAGAACTCAAGTTTATCTTTAAGTTCATTCAATCCATACCTCCATCCCCTCCATCCCCTCCATCCCTCCACCCATCCTATGATTTCCATCTCCCGTTCTTCCCTACACACTTCTTAGCACTTAACAAGACACTGGAATGCATGCTTAAAAAAGAGGTTTATTTTATTTCATTTACACAGTTCTTTTTTCTGTTTTTATCTTGAATCACATGATTGGTATTACAAAAAATGATTGATCAACGCTTGCATTTGTATTTCTGCTCTCTTGGCATTATGCCAAATTTTCTGAAGGCTTGCTGTAGATGAAGTATCTAATAACGGACTTTTAGATTCTGCACAACGAAAACGTGGACTGCCTTTTTAAGGCAATGTGACGTCCTTTTAAAGGCACACTGTCCTACTTGTAGCTACTTGCTCCCTCTATATAGAAGAATTTTCCAAATCGGTGCCTGTTGATCCCCCATGATCCTCTTTTTCTTATATTAAATGAGAGCTGAGTTAATGAGATAGCCACCTGTCACAGTGACCTCGATGGCTCACTGGGTGGTCTAATCCCTTCTAGTTGAAGTAGTAAAGCCTCCCTTTAAGGCACTGGCAGTGACGTCACATTGCCTTAAAAGGGCAGTCCGCGTTCTCATCGTGCAGAATCTAAAAGTCCCTAATGATTCTGTTACTATATACTTTTGAGTGCCGTGTTTATAAGTCAGTATTATATGGAAATGTTACATCAAAAGTTCAAATGTATGACTAAAAGATAAGTTTGCACATGGGGGATGATGATGTGCTCCTTGCAGCAAGGGGTAAAAAGAAGATTCATAACAACAACAAAATTCTTCTTCTTACCTCTATTTATGGATTATGACAATAATAATAATAACTAGACATATAATACTTGTTTGGAACAAGTATAGGTGGGCTGGTCAACTAAAATTTAAAAACAAAATAGAGCAAAATCAAACGAGATACTGCTTAAAAATTCTTAAAAAACACTATCATGTGGATTCATTACGTGAACGAAATTCACCTTCTATAGTCATAACACGCAAATTATGAAATTTCTGACATGATGCCTTTATTCGAAATTTCCACTCTGATGACGTCATCAAAATGAAAAATGGTTATTATTGAACTTTTAGAGAATTGTCTTAGCTACAACATATCGAAATTTTGAAGAAAATTGATCAATATTTACAGAGATACAATCAATTTTACATAAATATGCTGACGTCATAATATGCAAATTCGTATTTTGAGTTCCAAGGCCATTGTGATGATGTCACGATACACTTAATGGCCAAATGAGACATAGAATCTTATTTTCGACTCATACTCTATCTAAATATGAAAAAAAATTGAGGATCCCGGTGCATTCCAAAGAGCTATAACGGATTTTGTATAGGCATGTTTTTGCCCATATATGCTATGTATTAAAAGAGCTCGCGCGCACTGACATTTATCTTGAATTTACGCTCATCTTGTTATTAATGGTCATAAAGAGATAAACATGGTATCAAATTCCTTGAAAAAATATGAGAAATATGATGAAAGAAAAAAAAATGGCGATTCTATGTTTTGTAATGGTGTTACGCGCGAAAACGCGCGCGCATGCTCGTACGCGCGATTTTTTATAAAATGCTTTAAATGGCCTGAAACGTATGCCAAATAAATTTGAGATGATTTTGAGCATTATAAAATTTTGCGCGCGCACTGACGCGCGGACGTACGCGCACGCGCGCGTTTTTTTATCTGAAATTGATCGGACTGATATTGACCTTGATCATATTAAATATCAATGAGAAATGAATTTGGGTTATGAAGATATGATCACGAGTTTATTTTCACAAAATGGCGCCTAGATGACGTCATCAGTCAAGGTCAAAGTTGAAAACGTTATTGTGAGTTCTCTATATGCCTATACATATGTGTACCAAATTTCAAGTTATTTGATTGATCCATTTTCAAGTTATCTTGTGAACAAAAAAGTGGTAAGAATTAAGAAAAATAAATAATAAACTAGACATATAATACTTGTTTGGAACAAGTATAGGTGGGCTGGTCAACTAACATTTGAGACAAAATAGAGCAAAAATAAGCGACATACTGCTTACAAATTCTTAAAAGACAATATCATGTAGATTCATAACGTGAACTAAATTCACCTTCTATAGGCATAACACGCAAATTATGAAGTTTTTGACATGAGGCCTTTAATCAAAATTTTCACTATGATGACGTCATCAAAATGAAAAATGGTTATTACTGCGCTTGTAGAGAATTGTCTTAGCTACAACATATCGAAATTTTGAAGAAAATTGATCAATATTTACAGAGATACAATCAATTTTACATAAATATGCTGACGTCATAATATGCAAATTCGTATTTTGAGTTCCTAGGCCATTGTGATGATGTCACGATACACTTAATGGCCAAATGAGACATGAAATCATATCTCCAACTCATACTCTATCTAAATATGAAAAAAAATTGAAGGTCACGGTTCATTCCAAAGAGCTATAACGGATTTTGTATAGGCATGTTTTTGCCCATATATGCTATGTATTAAAAGACCTCGCGCGCACTGACATTTATCTTGAATTTACGCTCATCTTGTTCATAATGGTCATAAAGAGATAAACATGGTATCAAATTCCTTGAAAAAATATGAGAAATATCATGAAAGAAAAAAAAATGGCGATTCTATGTTTTGTAATGGTGTTACGCGCGAAAACGCGCGCGCATGCTCGTACGCGCGATTTTTTATAAAATGCTTAAAATGACCTGAAACGTATGCAAAAAAAATTTGAGACAATTTTGAGCATTTAACATTTTTTGCGCGCGCATTGACGCGCGGACGTACGCGCACGCGCGCGTTTTTTGACCTGAAATTGACCGGACGGATATTGACCTTGATCATGATAAATATGAATGAGAAATTACTTTTGGTTATGAAGATATGAACAAGAGTTGATTTTCAGAAAATTTCACAAAATGGCGCCTAGATGACGTCATCAGTCAAGGTCAAGGTTGAAAACGTTATTGTGATTTCTCTATATGCCTATACATATGTGTGCCAAATTTCAAGTTATTTGATTGATCCATTTTCAAGTTATCTTGTGAACAAAAAAGTGGCGAGAATTAAGAAAAATAAATAAATAATAATAATAAAGGCAATTTTAACAAAAATATAAGGTGGTCTGTATGATATACAGCCCACCTGATAAAGGCAATTTTAACAAAAATATAAGGTGGTCTGTATGATATACAGCCCACCTGATAATACTCAGTTTTTATATAGCGCTTATTAGAATCACTAAGCGCTTCCAAACTTGGAGATTATTACTTAAATTAATCTTGATAGATAAGTTTTTATCTTCTCAGAACCATGTAGACCAATCTCTATGACTCTTGACATTGATAATTAAAGTTCTGAGAAGATATAAACTTCATCTATTCAAGAGTGATTCATTTTCTCACAATCACTTCATGAAAAAAGATAAATGGCAATGTATTCTACCTTTAAGGGCAACAATGTAGTATCTACACATTATATTCATATCTATGGTGGATAAATATTAGAAATGGCAAAGTTGATATTTGGGCAAATTAGCCAGTTCATAGTTGCAGTTTGAGCATGAGCAGATAGAGGTCATTGCAGACTAAATTGTGAAATACACTGAGACAAAATACTGGATACGTGCTCATGGAAGTTATGTAATCATTATCCATCTATGCACAAGCAGTGTACTCCATGATACACAGGTGGAAGTTTTCATTGAAAACGGGAAACAAAGGCTATTTATGAAGCACCTCCATTGCTGTTGGAGTGATTTTTTTCAAAATGTACAAAGTGGGACCTCTTCATGTTTTGAAGATCTGTGGATATTTGGGGTCATTTGGGACATGTGCTAACCCTGAATTGGTCTATTACATCAGCTGCCCATGGCAAAATGAAACTTGTATGCGTATGATACTGAGAAAACACCCTGAGACCTTATAGTATGTTCATATCTTGAGTAGATGTCCAAATTAAGAAACAGGAAAGTCAATACATGGGGCAAGATAAGGCAGTCATCCTTTTCAATAGTACAAATACAGCAAAAATTGCTCTAGCAACCACCTGTATAGAAAGACCACCTGCCTATAAAGACCACCTGCCTATAAAGACCACCTGCCTATAAAGACCACCTGCCTATAAAGACCACCTGCCTATAAAGACCACCTGCTCATAAAGACCGCTTTTCTGCTCTCCATTTAAAGGTCAATATATACAGTGTACAGGTTTCATGGTAGTACATGGATACATGTATATCTACTTGCCCAAGGCAGATTTAAAAAGAATATTAAAGGCCCATTCACTTAGTATACAGGAAATAGCATATAAAAAAAAATCATAAATCTATATAGTGTATCACAAGTAATGTGATTAACTAGTAAGCATTTGGCCTTCGCTGTGTCCACTTTTTTCTTTCATTTGCCATTAGTTAGCATGTAAATCATTAACAATTTGCTGTCTTATTTTTAAAATAAATAAAGGTAGTTTACAGTGCTACATTGTACACTGATTGGTAGCCAGATATGATTAAGGGTGTAAATCTGATAAATCTGAATGACTTGAATCTTTACCTAAAGATTTATTTGAACAAAATCGAGCAGACAATGTGCACTTGTACTTGGTTGCTGTCTACCACTTGGTGTTTTTACTGTATTTTACTACTCGTTTATCTTGAACCAAAGTTAATTAATATTGCTTGGATTTTAACTGTGGTTGATGAGTTATTTATCCCATAGCATTATTTCTTTCACAGCTGAAAATAACGGAAAGGAGTCTTTCTCAACGTTTTAGGAATGATCGTTGGATTGTGTATCATTTTACTTGATTTCTTTCTGCAGAAAACGGGGCCAAGAAGAAAATGTTCATCGTGTAAGATTGTAGTTCACACAGCATGTATGCAACAGCTGGAAAGGGTAAGTGTTTTAGTTTTTTCAAAGATGAAGTTGAGTTCTGGTCATGTGATTGCATTGTGAAAGAAACGTTGTGGAATCGATCAGAAAAGGTTGATCATCTAGCATATCAGTACTGGTGTGTACTGAAAGGGTCTAGAATCATCAAAATGATAAGAAATTCGGCCCAGTCTTGGTAAACTTACAAGCACTGTACACAGAAAGATGTATATGGGACTACACAAACATCTGGCGTAAAAATCGGTTCCGATTGTTATGATGTTACGTGCCACATATAGAATATTAAGGCATTTGAAGAGCCATATGCTTTCCAGGGAACATTTTTTATCTGATGTTCTTCCACACTTGCATAATACAATGATAACGCTTACAAATTATATTTCTCATCCTTCCCAGAACTCGACCTTCTCTTTAAGCCCACTGCATACTATACATTTCTCCTCCGATCCAATTTTACGAAGAAGTGGTATTTATATCAGATCTGGAAAACTAAACAAACATTTCAGTTCTAAAGAATAATAAGAATATACAAAAAAACAGAATTTTAGTGCATTTAAGACTCCTAGTCACAATAAAAAGCAGATCACCTTCAAATGGTAGACTATCACTCTGCTGTTCTGACGTCAATACAATTATTAGCTGATGTAACATTTCCTCCTCCAATAAGCTTGAAATCCATTTAAACTAATATTTTATTAATCATATGACTCTTCAGATCCTTGATCATGACGATTATAGAAGTTTGAATGTCCACTTTAAATGTTAATGGATATTTTTCCAATATTGGATTATAGTCTGGTTGTATAGTGTGTGTAGGACTTTATTTCCCCCTTCATACAATAGCGTCCCTCCCCCTTTATGAGGAATGACGTACTTGTATGCAGAGTGTGTTATACTGTTTTGAAATCATGCTCAAGAACATTCATTAGATACAATATCTGAAAGAGAAGGTCCTTTCTCAAATAGCAAATAGAGAGAAAGAAAGACAGAAAGATAGGGAGTGAAAGGGTGAGAGATGGAGAGATAATTACCTGAACTCATAGCAAGACATAGGGAGTGAGACACAGAAACATAGAGAGAATGATAGACAGAGTGAGAGAGAGAAAGAAAGAAATGGGGGAGGGTAGGGAGAGAACGAGAAATGGAGGGGGTAGAGAAAGAGAGGGAGAGAGAAATGGAGGGGGTAGAGGGGGAGAGAGAGAGAGAGAGAGAGAGGGTGAAGAGGATATAGACCATAATACAAACATGAATGTTTGACTAGAATATAGAAGCCGAGTACAGAGATGAAAAGAGAGGAAAGAGAGGAACAAAAGGAAAATTTAGCTATACTAAAGTGAAGAATAAATGAAACCAATTACTGCATAAGTTCAGAAGATTGACTTGTAAAACCAAACCAACAACTCCCTTTAACACCTCCTTTCAACCTTACGCAGATAAATTTTAAGTGCAAGCCAACGTTTCGGGATGCAGGGATCAGGAACTATCGTGAGAACCAGGTGGTGCGGCACCATTGGGTGCATAGGAGTAGGCAGGAGGGGAAGTGCAAACAGTGTGGTAAAAGTTTCCAGCAGAAACTATTCCAACAGAAGGATATCATCGCCATCAGCTGCTCATGGTGTAAAGTAGCGGTGAGTTTTGTGTAGGGCCTTCAGGTGTTGCTGAGTCAAAGATTTGTAGTGATCGTCTATTTTTAAGTGTTGGTAGACATGTCAGGATTATCATCATGTTAGTGTTGCCAAGTTAAAGATTTACATGGATTGTTCACTGTTTAGTGTTCCTGAGTGAGAAGTTATTAGGGATTGTCAAATATTAAGGATTTAAAGATTTGCTTGGCTTGTTTCGAGCCTTTTAATGAGCAAGAGTAACTTTTGACAGATGGAAAGGAGGGTAATTGATTTTGATACCCTCTTTTATTTTGAATAATCATAAAATTACTAAAAATTATGCATTTTTCCAATTTTGTTTTATTGTTACTGTGATGAGGATTTGTGCCTTTACACGATACGTCATACTCAGGCTTGCAGTAGGATCAAATGATTTGTACTTTTTCATCTGCCCCAGAATAATATTACATTTTCACAGTATATACATGTACACTGCAGGTTGGCTGTATGATTGGAAGATGAAGAGTCAGTTTATTTTCAATTTATTTCTTATTTTCTCTTTGCCTCTTCCATAGTATCACAACAAGGTTTCATGCTTCATGATGCAGCAGATAGAGGAGCCTTGTACCCTTGGCGTTCATGCTACAATTATCATCCCTCCTACATGGATTATACGCTTACCCAAACAGAGAATACAGGTAAGAATGCAGATACCTTCTTCTCGTCTGTGAACCCTCTTTTCTCACTTTCTCTCTTACCTCACTTTCTCTCTTACCTCACTTTCTCTCTTACCTCGATCCTCCCCTTCCTCCTCCTCCCCCTCCCTCCCAAAAGAGGGACCTTGTATCATGGGCGTTACCATTTTATCCCTCCTACATGGATTATACGCTTACCAAAACAGAGTATACAGGTAAGAATGCAGATACCTCCTCCTCTTTTTTGACTCTCTCTCTCTTACCTTCTCCTCCTCCTCCTCCTCCTCCTCCTCCTCCTCCTCCTCCTCCCCCTCCATCCTAAAAGAGGGACCTTGTAACCTGGGCATTCATGCGACCATTATCATCCCTCCTACATGGATTATACGCTTACCAAAAAAGAGAATACAGTTAAGATGGCAGATAAGCTCCTCTTCTGTGAACCCTCTTTTCTCACTTTCTCTCTTATCTCGATCCTCCTCCTTTTCTACGTACCTCCTCCTCTCTCTCTTTCTCTTCTACTCTCTCTTCCCCCCCCCACTCTCTCTTCCCCCCCCCCCCCCCCCCCCCGGATGGAAGAACCTAATGTCCGTTGGGCGTTCATACTTCTGTCGTCATTTCATATGCTTTACCTAAACAGAGGATACAGGTAAGATTACAAAAATATCCTGTCCCTGTAGCTTCCAATCCCCCTTCCACTTTCTTCCCTCCTCCATCTGACACTCCCTCACCCCTTCTTCCCTCCTCCTCCCCTCCCTCCTCCTCCCCTCCCTCCCTCCCTCCCTCCTCCTCTCCTACCTCCCTCCTCCTCCCCTCCCTCCCTCCTCCTCCTCCCCTCCCTCCCTCCCTCCCTCCCAATCATCTCTTCTACATGGATTATACGCTAACCTAAACAGAGAATGCATTCAGAAAATCAATAAGAGAAAAAGTAACAGCCGTTTATATAAATCGGCTTGCATTACATTTATTTTCCGTCAGCCAATCGCACCCAGTTATATTTGTGCATCCTCTGTTCCTTTAGCTTCTGTTTATATTGTCTTATTTTGACTTTCTGTTCATTCTTGCGATTTACTGATGAGTCCAAGTGAAAGAGCCTAGTATGTCTGTAATCATTGCTATTGTTTGATTTTGTAAAGTCAAACCTGCTTTAGCCACCATCTATCTGTAAAGACCACCTGTCTATAAAGAACACTTTTTCTGTGTCCACTGAGCAGTCTTTGTAGACAGGTTTGACTGAATTACCAATCATATCTTCATGAAAACTTTGTAAAGAAGAACCTGTATGTAAAGACCAGTTCCTATAAGGACTGATGTTTGTGTTTCTCTTGAGTAGCCTTAAAGCCTATCTGCACTAGTTTGGCCTGGAGGGATTAGGCCTCCCTGCATGGTCACTGACAGGTGGTTATCTCATCCAATCAGCCTTCAAGTGACATAAGATAAAGTGGACCATGGGGGACCAATGGTCACCGCTTAGGCATTGTTTGCTATAAAGAGGGCGCAAGTTTGAGTTTGAGTTTGAGTTTATTAACAACAAAAATAATAACAAGTAAAACATAATGTATCAAGCATGATTACATAAAATATAACAATATAACACAAGATCGATAACATTACACATGAATAATATAAATATTGTTTTACAAAGTACGTCGTATACAAATGGAATAAAATATTATGTGTACACTTTTGTTGTTAAAGGGGGTACCAGAAGTTAGCACAAGTGCTAGCTATACATAGTGCAGTGGGGCTTTAATGCACATGTTTAATGATTTATGAAAATAATGTTCATATTATATTTATTCTTGGGAACCTACAAAAACAAGCTATGCTTTCCAGTAGGTTCCCGTTTCATTTCATAATTTTGATCTTACTTTGTCAACTACGTTCTTTATTGTGCAAACAATTTTTATATGAAATGAAATAAAATCAATCAATCGATCAATCAATCTTTCTTTCACCTTTGCAGGGGTCCTTCAAGAGTTCCCAGAGGAAAAAGAAGAAGCCGTCGATCAAGAGAAAGTCAATATCAAAGAAAGAAGAAGGCAAGATTCAGAGGCCGTTCATCATAAAGCCCATTCCATCTCCGTTAATGAAACCTGTCCTTGTCTTTATCAATCCAAAGAGTGGTGGAAATCAGGTAAGAAAGGGTTTCATTCTCTATTAAAGTGTAAAGATAAAATCATGTACCGGTACTGCTCATGTTATTGCATTGTGGGAACAATACCATATCATGAAGTTTGTAGGAAAGATTTTTTATGTAGAACATAATAATAACTGTGTGGTGTTTGAGGTTTAAATGATAACACAAATGTATCGACGTAATCATACCGACTTTTACACGTAATGAACTGAAAAGCACCACACACATGTATGTGTACATGAAACTGCAAATGCATATGGCTTTGAAATTGGTCCTTCATAGTTATTTTCCTTTCTATTTGAATATATTCTAAAAAAATAATAATCAAAGTGTGACATTGCTAATTTGTTATTCTTCCATATACGTGCACAAATAACAAATAAAAAGAATGCAAAAACTATTAGATTTGAGCAATCAGTCATAAAATGCATACTGATAGTTCATTGATTTTTAAATGTCTATTTGCTTTTACAAATATTCCCAACACACATACTCTCTTGTTGCATGGATCTTTATTTCAATACATGTTTTTATTTTTGTATGTTTCTCCCTTACTCTCTATCTCTTTCTCTCCCGGCCTCTTTCTGTATCTGTCTCTTTTTCCTTTTCTGTCTTAATGTTAATCTGTCTCTCTCTCTCTCTTTCTCATCTCTCTCTCTCTCTCTTCTCAATCTATCATTTCTCCAATACCAGGGAGGGAAGTTGATGACTAAGTTCCAGTGGTTGATGAACCCTAGACAAGTCTTTGATCTCTCACAAGGTGGACCCAGGGAAGGGTAAGTCATTGATTTCATCCACACCCAATCTGACCCAGATTGACCCAATCTAACCCCAAAATGACCCCAATTGACCCAATTTGACCCCAATCTGACCCCGATTCTTGTATGTAATTCCCTTTTTTAATATAATCAGAATCATTTTCTGTGCATTTTATAGTAAAAGGATGAACAGGAAAGTGCTTTGTATTTAACAAAGGTCACTGAAAGGTCGATGGAAGTCGATGGAAGTTCAAATAAATTCCGTATATATATATGTGAAGGAGCGCAAATGTTTTGAGATCACAATTTGATCCTCATTTTTCTGTTTTGTGAATATTCCTTGTCCCTTACGCATACGTATATTACACTTTCTCTGTACATGTAATGTAGTTCCTATTTTAAAAAGTGTACTACGATTACTGTGTATTAGCGCTTTACTTTGGTAGTAAGTGCTATATAAGCACTGTTTTATTACCATTATTATCATTATTGTGGTCTAAAAGAGACGCCTTCGTTTGTGTTCCTCAAATAATCCCAAAAAAAATTTAGCAGGTAAAAGGTAGAAAAATGATAATTAAAACATTTCTATCCTTTTTTGTCTGTTTCAGTCTAGACCATTTTTATGATCATTATTATTGTTATTGTGGTCTAAAAGAGACGCCTTCGTGTGTGTTCCTCAAAATATAAACCGATTATTTAACAGGTTAAAGGTAGAAAAATAATAATTTAAAGAAATCTATCCTTTTTTGTCTGTTTCAGTCTTGAGATCTTCAAGAAAGTACCTAACCTGAGGATCTTAGCATGTGGAGGAGACGGCACTGTCGGGTGGATCCTATCTGAGATTGATAAGCTGAAATTCAAACCCATGCCTCCAGTAGCAGTACTACCTCTTGGTACAGGAAATGATCTGGCCAGGACTATCAATTGGGGAAGGGTAAGGGTCAATCATGTCATCTTCTTCTTATCATTATTCTTCTTGTTCTTTATCTTCTTCGCCTTCATCTTCGTCTTCTTCTTTTTATTCATGTTCTTCTTGTACTTTGTCTTCTTCTTCTTCTTCCTCTTCGTCTTCATCTTTTTCGTCTACTTCTTTGTATTCCTCTTTCTGGTTCTTGTTCTTCTTGTTCTTCTTCTTCTTCTTCTTCTCTATCTTGTTCTTCTTGTTCTTCTTCATCTTCTTCTTTGTCTTCCTCTTTCTTGTTCTAGTTCTTGTTCTTCTTGTTCTTGTTCTTTTCGTTCTTGTTCTTCATTTTCTTCTTTGTCTTCTTCTTTGTCCTCTTTTTCTTCTTTGTCTTCTTCTTTTTCTTCTTCTTGTTTGTCCTCTTTGTCTCTTTCTTCTACTTCTTCTTCATTGTCTCCTTGTTTGTCTACCTCGTCGGCCGTGTGGCAGAAGGGCGTTTATAGCGCGCGAGCGACTCGAAAACTACTTTTTGAATCATTCGCATTTGAAGATTTGTTTTATTTTTAAACTGCTTTCGTCCCGAAAATTGGTTTAAAACTTAAAAGACTAATAGAAATGTTTTAGTAGAACACGGCCACAATTATTTTTCGAAAATAAGTCAGTTTTATAAAAGTTTGAGGCGACTTAGTGCTAACGCCCTTCTGCCAGCCAGGCGACGGCTTCTTATTATCATTCCTTCTTTTTTCTTCTTCTGTTTCATCCTTGTTGGTTCTTCTTGTCTCATTGGTTTTTGTTTGTCTCCTTCTCCTCTCTCTCTCTAGGGTTACACCGATGAACCCATCTCATACTTATCGTTCTTCTCATCTCATTGTTTTTGTTTGTCTGATTCTCCTCTCTCTAGGGTTACACCGATGAACCCATCTCCTCCTGATTGTTCTTCTCATCTCATTGTTTTTGTTTGTCTGATTCTCCTCTCTCTAGGGTTACACCGATGAACCCATCTCCAAGATCTTACAGCAGGTGGAAGAAGGACCGGTCGTTCAACTCGACAGGCAAGTCAAGAAATCATCCCCTGAGTTAGATTTGAAAATGGCAATTAAATACACAATCAATATAATAATAATAATAATAATAATAATGTGGATATATAGTGCCGGTATACCCCAGGCTCTGATGCTCATGGTGCTTTACACATATTACCTTGGTTGTAGCCGAGCTGCTAAAGTAACTAGCGCTCAAGCATATCAGGTACCCATTTACACCTGGATTGAGAGTGGCAAATGTAGATTAACGTCTTGCCAAAGGACATTAGTGCTGTGGCGGGACTTAAACCTCGTACCTTGTGATCTGCAGTCAGGTGACTTATCCTAGACCACAACACCTCTACAACTATAACTTCAGATCTGTTTTTTTTTTAAATAGACTATTACATGTACTCCACAATCAGTGTTTAAGATACTGAAATTGGAAGATACACTATGCTTATTTCTTTTTATTTTGACGCAACATTTTGCCAAACTATGTTTTTGGGGAAATAAAACACATCTGCCTGCAAAATTGCCCCTGTTTATATGCCATAATCTGGCATAAGTTTTATTTTGCTTCAACGTTTATAAAAGTAACAACATTAACCCTTGATGTAGGCGAACCTCACAAACTGAATTGTCCTTTCATTTGTTTTAGGTGGAATCTCATCAACGAACCTAATCCTGATGTCGCGCTGACGAAAGAGGAGCGAGACATAGACACCAAGCCGTTGGATGTGTTTAACAATTACTTCAGCTTAGGAGCCGATGCAAGAACAGCATTAGAATTCCACGAATCAAGAGGTAGGCCTGATAAAACCTGATTTAAACCTGTTTCCCGATTTTAAAAGATTTTGTCCCAATTTTGTTTCTTCTTCTTCCTGATTTTATCCCAATTTTTCGAGATTTTTCCCTTTTTTCCTCTATTCTTCCCTATTTTTCCCTATTATTTCCCAATTTGTCTTACTCAAAAGGGGAGGAATAATGTTAGATGCCATTTTTTCCCCCAAATCCTCTTCTTTTTTTACTCAAGGGGGGGGCGTGGTTGAGAGAAGATTTTTTTTTTTTTTTTTTGTGCTTACCTGAGAAGAAAGGGTATGGTTAGAGTGGCCAAAGACTGGGTAGCGTCATTTTCTGCATGTACGCGTAACTGCCCGACTCTGATCAAACAACACATGCTGCATACACAAAATATCTGTCTGTATTATAAGGATATGCATTAAATCCAAAGATAAGTATTTTTTTTAATGAAAAAAGTCTAATATTAGCACTATTTATTCACAAGCCTTGAAATTCTTATAAATCTTTCACATAAAAAAATGTTGCACTGTGTGTTAATTGAATATATGTGCACACATGTGAACATTTCTTTTTGCACTGTCAAAATGAAACCGCCTGCTTTTCTTGTGAATAAATTACATTGTTTGAATTTAGACATAATTATACTACACTATCTCTCTAGAATATACTGAACAAGATGAGATCAGTAATAGTGAAATAAGAATTTTTCTTTCAGAATAAGATCATTTCAACCCTTAAAGGTAGTGGCAAAATTGCGTTTCAAGGGTTTTGGTGCAAAATATCAATTTGATATTGTTTAAATATACCACAAATTCAAGCAATTTTCTCTGTCTTTTCGTCAACCGGGTTTACACAAAAATATTATCATTGTTGAATGCTGTATTCTGATAGAGACTACATGTATCCTTTTCCGTTTCAGGAAGAAAATACTCCTAGCTCCAACAAAGTTAGATTTTATCTGTAGGCAGTATACCACCCTAGGTTTGAGTAGGTTCAAGAAAACAAAGAGTTATGCTACATTTTTTCAGACTCAAATATCCATGTATAGAATATAAGTCTAAAGTATCCATAACAAGAGGTGCTTCAACTTGTGGGTAAAATGGCATGAATTTTGCATACTTTGGTATTGTGCACCAAACTACAGTTATATTTGGGCCAAGAAACTATAATTTGCTTCTTTTAAAGGCATGGTTTAACAATGCTAAATCTGAGATGCACGACCCTACGTGTTAAAAGTGTCTGTGATATAGTGTAATATTGAAGCCCAACAAAAATTGCGCTTCAAAATGATCAAGAAGTGCCTAAAAAAAGGACAAATCTTTGAGTGACCGGTTTTACCATACTCGTTTCCCCCAATAGACTGTAATGTAATAAAAACCATTAGAAAAACAAAAAATGAAATTTCTATTTCTAATCATAAATATCTTGATACCGTAATCAGACAGGTGATCGGCTTGTAAAAATCTTGGGATTTCTGACTGACCTAAAGCTTTATAATTATGGTTGCAGCATGATTTCAGAATCTAAGGCAATGTTACCGAGTGAATTTAAGTAAATAATTCCTTTCCAAATTACAGAGGCCAACCCAGAGAAGTTCAACAGCAGATTCCGCAACAAGATGTACTACGCCCGGGCCGGGGGAACAGACCTCCTCAAGAGGGCGTCCAAAGACTTAACAAAGAAGATCACTCTAGAATGTGATGGAGTGGACTTCACCAGTAGGATCCAGGAACTCAAACTACACTGTCTACTATTCCTCAATATCCCCAAGTATGTCCTGGATCTGTTTCATGTTCTAGTCCAGGATTTGGACAAGAATTAGTAGGAGAACAGTTCCAGGACCTTTTCCAGGACCTGTTCCAGGCGCTTTCCAGGACCTGTTCTAGAACCCTTTCCAAGACCTGTTTCATTAACTTGTGCTAGACCTGTTCAAAGATCTAGACCGAAGACCTGTTTCACTAACTTGTTCTCTACCTTTTAAAAGATCTAGACCAAAGACCTGTTTCACTAACTTGTGCTAGACCTGTTCAAAGATCTAGACCAAAGACCTGAATTAACATGGACGGTTTTAGTCTTCTGAATACGAATATTGAATGTAATAGGTTTGGACTAAGGAAAGAATGCCCTACTTGGAATCCAAAGCAGGTTCATGATTTTTAAGTTTCATATGATGGCCGAACATTGCTTTTTGCAATAAAACATATAAAAACTGGTGTTGTTCAATTGTATGTCTTTGCCAATTGGTTGCTTTATAGGGGTTCAGGCAGGGCTTGACACTAATGGGCACCTGGGATACTTTGCTTTTTGCAAAGTCAATTCAATTCATTTCAATTCAATTAAATTTATTTGTGTTTCCAAAAAACATTGCAAACTAATTATAAATATTAAAAACAATTTAGGAATACATATTGGAAACAGAGGGGTCCACTGAAAAGCAATGCCTGTACAAGTATGGACCCCTCAAATGATACTTACAAATAATTAGTAATTAAATTAACAAATTTGGTACTACAAAAGGAAACACAAAATAGGGGGGAAATATTCTGGACTTCCGAATTTACATTTATACATGGCGCTGATACAATGGATACAAACTTACTCCTAAAAGAAAAGAGGTAACGTGAAATGAATGATCTTATCAATTATCTTACTTCCATTTTTGAGGGGGTATGACTCTATCAATAATTTGAATTCCATTTATGTTTGTTTGATCAGATATGGTGCGGGCACCACTCCCTGGGGAAATCCCAGCTCACTTCAGTTTGAACAACAGAGACATGATGATGGCTTCTTAGAGATCATTGGATTCACACCATCACAAATCGTAAGTCACACAATGTATGCACATTCTCAACTCCCTGGGCAGCATTCCAGCCAGGCATCATTTTTAAGCGCACACTTGCTTACCTAAGCACATTAGCTTTCGCATCCTACCGGGTACCCATTTAACACCTTGATGGAGAGTGACAAATGTAGATCAATGTCTTGCCAAAGGACATTAGTGCCGCGGTGGGACTTGAACCGCGGACCTTGTGATCCACAGTCTGGTGACATATAAGAGGTTTAGAGCAAATTAGGTCTAAGGCTGCATTCAGATATGACGTGGTCAAACTGCAGCGGTCTTTATGATCACGTGAAGTGTAATACGCTTCATTTCCTATTTTGTCAGAGATGAAGGATCGGGTAAGGGACACAGTTAGATTCACATATGATTTAGGGTGAGGGTTAGTTACACATTGTAGCATTGGGTCCATTGTTGAAATGAAGAATTTAGCTACGTGTAGAACTAAATTGTATATGGAGCATATATCCGCAGAGCATGTGTCATATAATCTTCTTCACCAAGTTCAATAATTATATCTCTTTTTTCAAGATTGGAGCACCTGATTATGATGTGTTTTTCTCTTTCATTCCCAGGCTGCGTTATACGTTGGAGGTCACGACGAGCTATTCTGCCAATATCGAGAGGCCAAATAATCATTATAATTTGTCTTGTTTTCAAGATCAGATCACCTGATAATGAAGGTATTTTTCTCTTTCAATCCCAGGCTGCATTATACGTTGGAGGTCACGGCGAGCGAATCTGCCAATGCCGAGAGGCTAAGGTCATCACTACGACAACGATACCCATCCAGGTGGATGGCGAACCATGTCGTCTACCGCCCTCTATTATCCACATCATGCTGCGTAACCAAGCCAACATGCTGCTTAAGCCAAAGAGACGCGGATCAGTGCCAATTAATGCAGAGTAGGTTTCATTTACTAGGATATTAATGATTTAGTCATTATGATAACCCTATTAAGATTATTAGTCTGAATATATATATTTGTACAATAATTCAAAATTAAACTTTCTAATTGAATTCATAGATGAACCACTTTGCAAGGGTTCTCCCTCACAATCTGGTATAAAATTTGAATAAAATCTGGTATAAAATTTGAATAAAATTTGGAATAAACAATGAAAACAAATCTTACACAGCTTGTCTACTTGTGTATAATAACTCATTTGAAATTGCCCAATTGCAATTACTCAGAAAAATTGATTTAAAACCAATCTCATTTTCATTATGTATTGTACATGCGTGTTCCAAAAGATAGTTTTGCTACAGTGTTGATTTATGTATGATGAATGTTGAATGTTGAAAACGGAAATCTAAATTGCTATGAATTTTTTTTAATTTATTTTTATATATTGCAGTGCTTCACTATCGAATGATAGACTGAGGATACAAGTCAGTAGAATAAGTATGCATGACTATGAGAGACTCAACTACGACAAGGAGAAGCTCAAGAAAGCTTGTAAGTATATATCTTTATTTTCTTTCTCTCTGCATGTGATTTTTATAATGGAGGGTGAGGTGTCGTGGTATCATGTTTATTCTCTTCAGTCTCAATTATAGGGTTGATGGTTAGAATGCACTAACATCCTTTGCCCAGTCATTAATCCACTTTTGCCACTCTCCACCCAGGTGCAAATGGGGCCCTAAGGAAGCACAGCATTGAAATTGATGAGGTTTCCCTGGTTGAACAATCATATCATTATAATCATTTTAGTGATTCTCGGACAGCTATCCCTGAAGAATTACTCCCCCACCCAACTACCCAAGATATCTACCCACTAAAAGTTACATGCGTTTGGAACAAGACTGTTTACAGTTTTCTTTCAGAAACAGAAAATTTTACCTTGATGCGTACTTCTCATTACAGCTGTGCCGTTGGGTATCATTGTAGTCGACTCAGACAGCAACCTGCAACAGATCCGAGCTCACATCGACAGACTTCTAGAAGTGTACATCCTACAGGACTCCAGTGCCAATGGATCAGCATCGAGTCTCTCACCAACATGGTGTTTCCTGGATTGTAAGTAGAACAGAAAAGTTTGGTTTCAAAACATGCTGCATTCATTAAAGGCATCGTTTAACAATCTTAAATCTGAGATGCACGGCCCTACGTGTTATCAGTGTCTGTGATATGGTGTAGTATTGAAGCCCTAAAAAAGTTGTGCTTCAAAATGATCATGAAGTGCCTCAAAAAAGTAAAAATCTTTGAGTGACCGGTTTTACCATACTCATTTTTCCCAATAGACTGTAGTGTTATGAAAACTGTTGATGATGATGTTGATAATGATGATGATGAAATTTAAATTCTCATCATCATCATTATTACAGTAGTATTACAGTCAAACCTGCTTTAGTGACCACCTGTCTAAAAAGACCACATTTTTTGTTTCCCTTAAAAATGGTGTCTCATTGAAACATATACTAAAGGAACCTGTACAAAAAGACCATCAGGTTTCACTGTATAATGTTATTATTAATATTTTGTTTACTCATTTCTACTATTTCTATATTCATTGTTATTCTTACTATCGTTGTCATTATCATAATCATTACAGCAACGACAGCTGATCGCTTCTTCAGGATAGACCGTCTTCAGGAGCATCTTCACTACATCACAGACATCTCATCGGACGACCTCTACGTCCTAGACCCAGAGAGGACCAAACCCTCGAGTCTATCCCCAGAGAGCAAGTCTGGGTCCATGCCGGACCTCCTGGTCCAAGATCTAGGGAATAGGACGCCCTCACCGACCATCCTCGGAACAAACCTTAAGGTGCCTGTCACGGGTCAACTGATGCAGTCCAGAAGGTATGCGATGGGCCGATGATGTGATTCTTCCTTTTTTAAAGGGATTGGGTAACTTTGTCTCAGATTCTGAAACAAAATCCTGGATTAAGCTCATGCTGCAATCATAATTATAAACCTTTAGGTCAGTCAGGAACCCCATGAATTTTACAAGCCGATTGCCTGTCTGATTATCAAGATATTTATGATTTCTTGTTTTCCTAACGGTTTTTATAACACAGCAGACTATTGGGGGAAATGAGTATGGTAAAACAGGTCACCCAAAGATTTTTAAGTTTTTGAGGCACTTCATGATCATTTTGAAGCGCACTTTTTGTAGGGCTTCAATACTACACCATATCACAGACACTGATAACACATAGGGGCATGCATCTCAGATAAAAAAAGGTGAAACGATGCCTTTAAGGGAACTTTCAGGAACTTTTCAGACTAAGGAAAAAATTGAACTTGCCCAATTTCTTTTTTAATTTGATACATGTTTTTAAGCTGGAGTGCGAAGGAAAATGGTACGTGAGATATCGATTAGGCAGTTGAATTGCATGGATCACATTACACGTTCAGAAGGTCTAGAGAATTTTGGTTTAACAGGGAAAATTGTGGGAAGGAGGAGTATAGGGGAAGAAGAATGATACTTTGGATGGACAATGTTGTTACAGAAATTGTTAGAAGAGAGAGGAATAAAAGAACTGGGAGTGGTGCTAATAGAGAAGGCTAGGAGCGGAGGGTTGTGGAACAGCATTGCCAAAGTCAATTGATGTGGCACTTAGAGAGAAAGAGAGAGAGACATGTTTTTAAAGTTGGAGGCACATGTGGCTAATTGCTACACCCATTTTCCATATAAATCACCAGTAAGTAGGGGGTTACCTAGGTTTCTTCAGATTTTATGCTGTAAGAATTAAAGCCCCTCAGCAGTATTATCCCTCATATTTTTATGGTAAAACAAAGGTTACAGGTCATTTTCAATCGACGATAGAAATTTGTGTTTTACCTCTAACCCATCTAACTTTGTTTGACTTTGTTTCTTACATATATTAATGAAATTCCATGGATTGTTTTCTCCACGTAACATTTCTATTAACTCATTGATGTGTTCTGGATATTATTTTCATTCTAATATCATTTGGTTTGCTTTTTCTTTCATTTTATTTCTTCAATCCTTTTTCATCCTATTTTCCTCAACTCTCATTTGCATTGGGCAATTCCATTTCCTCCGATAAATATTCTTGATTTTTTTTTCTTCTTCTTGGGATTTCATGATTTGTTTTGAGTTATCTTTCCCCATTTTTCCTGTTTTATAATTTTTTCTTTTCCTTTATGCAATTCTTTCTCTTTGTTTGCTTTTCTCAATCACACACCCTCTTTTATATATTCTTCTTCTTTTTTCTGTTTTTCTCCTTTCTTATTCTCTAACTTTTGTATTTCTGTATTTCTTTTAAATGATCACTATCATCTGATAATTTCCTCTTCATATGGTCTTTATCTCTCTCTCTCTCTCTCTCTCTCACACACACACTCTCTCTCTCTCTCTCTCTTTCTTTCTCTCTCTCACTCACACACACACACTTTCCTTTCTATACCTCTATTTTTTCTCAATCATAAATCATTTACCCTATTAAAAACCTGGCCCACAATCTCCTGTCCTCTCTCCATCCATCTATCCATCCTTTCAATAACTCATCTTCTCCACTCCTTGCTCCTCCTTCTCTCTTTCTCTCACCTTCCTTGCATCCATGAAGTGACAGTATTGAGGAGATAACCCAAGGGATTGATGTAAGCCTCCTTGCTAGCGCCAGTAACAATGAGTTTACTGGTTATGATAGTGAGGATGGTGCGCACTCTCTCCCATCGCAAAGGTACCTGATTGATGTACTAATCTTGTTTATGAAGCTTAGCAGAATTTAGAATGTGTAGCCTTAATCATGAGATGTATTTTCCTCGTTGTTATTGTTACTTTTTTCATTAGTATTCAATAATTGTTGTTGTACATAAAACATGTAGTCAGATATTTACCCTGCATGCTATTTATTTCATTCGTTGTGTCTTACTTATAATGCATGTGAAACAAAACAAATTACATAACTGTTAAAGGTACTTTGTCCCATTTGCAGGCCAAAAAAATGAAAAGGTTAAATTCCAACGGCATTTGAAAGACAATACTAATTTAGAACTTCCCTAAAAATAAGGGGGCTTGAAAATGTCTTTAAGTGGGAAAATAACGACTATTAGTTGTCGAATCGAATTAGGAGCTATAGAGCCAGTAAGTAATAGTCTGATTTTTCAGACCATTGTAATGAATGGTTGTACGTTTTGTGCTGCGCAAAGATTCAATCAGTTTAATTTTGGCCATTACAAGAAGTGGGTTATAGATGTAGACAAATGCTCATGTACCCTTCACAGCTCATTTTATGTATGTTATTACCAAATATGAAAAAAAAAGCCAGTCAGTCACTCAATGGTGTCTGACAGTGAAGTCTAGCAAGTAAACGGGTTTCGTTGCATAATTTGAATATTAGGACACTGCTAACGTTTAAAGTTCACAGATAGGACATACATGACATATTAATAACTCCTGTAAAGTTCTACAGAATTTGGCTGCAAAAGGGACATAGTATCTTTAAATAATGGACAATGCATTCTTGAATTAATTGAATTCAGAATTGAAATATATATTGTAGATGTACATGCATGTATAATACTTAATTGAATATTATGATTAGAAGGAATATGTGGCTCCAAGATCAAAATTAACCAAGTGGGAAAATTATAGAACTTAATAGTAAGTCAATTAGCTACATGTGAACAATTTTTTACTTTTTGGGTGCTTGTGCTGGGCAGGAAACATAAAAGGAATATGTCAAATATGGTTTATCGTTCTAATCAATCTTTATTTACATGTATGTATAGCCAGATTAATATTTCATCTCCTTGTTTGTATTGTTGTATTTGTCTTCGTGTCTGTGTGTCTATTGTTGTTGTCTGTGATGCTATTTAGACACAACTCTAGCAAGTAAAACTGATGATGTTGTCTACCAGATGGACATTAATTCTATTCTAAAGTTGTGAGTCAATGCCTTTCTAGCTCTTAGCAGATAACTATAGTTTCATTAACCTAAATGGCTGTGAGAAGTAAATTGTCAATATTCTATCTGTTGAAAGCCATAAAGACATTAACTCACAACAACTGATTGTATTGTCAACATGGGCGTAGATCTGTAATTGATACCTATTGTTCAGGGGTGGATGATCTATTCATTTATCCCCCCCCCCCCCTGAACAATAGGTATTACGTTAGGATTGACGCCCATGATTGTCAACAATGCAAATATCATTGCATGAACTTTCATTTGATTGGCTTTTTAAGTCACATAACTACTAGTGAATTTTTTTCTATTTTGATATAGACATTTAAGCTAAAATGAAGCTTATTAAATCGCGATTTCACTGTGATACTATACTGGTGACACATTGCCTCATTTTTTAATTCGGTCATGCAGACTGTTTTGTCAAACAGTTGTGATGAATATATACTCTGTAGCAAAAATTAATGTCTTGAATTTTGTAACAATACTTTAAATTAGCTGCTCAGTCAAACACATGTCATGAATTCCAAAGTGTTACATGTGTATTGCCTTGCAGAGCCATACAGCTATATGAATAACGAAGCTTATTTTAACCCATTGCCTACCAGAACTGGATGGGCTCTGTACAAAGTCTATGGAGATTACAAAATCTTGTTGTGAACCGGTTAATGTGCAGTTACCCATTGATAAGTAATGTGATGTTATATGATTGTCTTCTTGTAGTTGTGAAGCCATCATCACACATACGTCAAATTCACCGAAGCCACCAAAGAGAGACATCGTCGTCGGAGTATCAGACACAGCGCACTTAGATCCCCTCAATAAAAGTAAGTGTAGATTAAAGGGGGTGTAGCATGGCAAATGCTGGTTAACGCCATCTACGACTTCTTTTGGACAACTGCACGTAAACAAATGGACTTGATTAGCGGTCAGCGCCCGTTTGTTGCATGCACGTGAATACTGCGGTCGGGTCATCCGTAGTCGTATTATACCCAATTGGCCCCAAGTCAGGCCATGGGAAGACACAAAGTCTTGTCATACTACACCCCCTTTAACCCTCAGAGGTTCAGAATTTGTTTAAAGGTCTAATTAATCCTTCTTTAAGACATTGGTATGTACCTTAAATGAAAAATTGTGAATGAAACATTTGAAACATAGAATTTAATTAGGGATGAATGTGTCCAGACTTGTAAGCCGTTTAATAAGGGTATAATAAGGGTTTAATAAGTATTTGATAAGGATATAATTATCATTGTTACATATATTTAAGTGTATTTTCAAAGGATTTGATAATGGTTTGATTAGAGTATAATTATTCTCTTAAAATGCATTTTAAGCATCATCATCACCGCATTCAGTATTCTTGTCATAAATGAACATTCAAATGTGAAATCATGACTTGAAATGTTTTGTTGTATTGCTAAATTGTGCATAAAATATCTTCCACAGATGCAAACTTGATGTTTTTCTTTTTTGACAGAAAATTATGTAACTTTACATGTCCCAATTCAAACACATTGTCGATTAAACTCTCTTAAATTCTTGTGCAAGATTTAATTCCTAATATTGGAGGTTTTTTTATTCTCTCACTCAATGGGCTTTATTAATGAAAAATACTCACTAAACCCTTTTTTTCCAGTGTTGATTGACGTATCTAAATAAAGGGACCTTGTCAAATTCTCTTAAATTCTTGTGCAAGATTTAATTACCATTGTTGTAGGTTTTTTATTCTCTCACTCATTGGGCTTTATTAATGAAAAATACTCGCTATACCTTTTTTTTCCAGTGTTGATCGACGTATCAAAACGAGGGGACCCTATGAAATATGCAGAGCTCCATCGGAAGGGTGCCAATCTAGAGACAATGGATCAGCATGGAATGACAAGTTTGCATCACGCAGCACGCTTTGGCCACAAAGAGATTGTGCAATACTTAATAGAGCATGGTGAGTAATACGTTCTTGGTTTAGTTTAGTGGTGTTTTTTTTACCTGACTGCTAAGAAAGCATTAATGCTTGTTAGTAAGCAACCAGAGGACCAACGGCTTTAGGTCCACTCCAAGGGACCTGAAAATGAGAAATAATCCTTACCACAGGGCACTAGCGCATCGACTTGGTTTTGAACCCGGGTCATCGGATTACAAGACCACTGCTCTACCAGCTGAGCTATTGCGCCTGGTTGGAAACAAGTCAGTAGTTTTGTAAAACTTTGGTAGGAATCATTTAAGATAACTCAGCTACATGTTTCCTACCAACTGTATGACAAATTTTTGCAGTCTTGAACAGTTCAACTCTTTAACAGCTGTCAACGACTAGTGAAACCAATAGTGTACTGCCACAATTAATTTATGTAGCACATACAATGTTTGTGTAAAATATAGTCCATTAATGGGGGCATTTAAAGTTTCTCTCCATCACTTCATAACTATAGAGAGCTACATGTAATACTGATTGACGATGTTTTACTCATCTGCTTCACGATGAAGCCAAATTTTGATGTGCAGATGGGCCAAATGCATTATTTTGTAAAAACAAAGAAACGCTTTTGAGCCATTACATTTGTACAGCTTCATTGACATGTTCATTACATGTATTGAACTCAACACAGACTTCTAAAGCCATTTGTCATTGTCCACCCAGGAGAGTGTTTCACAAAGACTAAGATCAACTTTAAGTTGGACTTAACTATGGCAGGCCATTCATGCCACTGGTTGCCCTCCCTATTGGTCTCTCAATTATGATCTTTAGATAATATTTTTTCCTTCAATAATGAACTATAAAAAAAATGTAAATTCTGTGACCATGATTTGTATGTCCCTTGAGAGACCAATGCCAGTAAATAGTGAGAGCAAATAGGGGCATAAATGGCCTGCTTAGTTAAGTCCAATTTACAGTCGATCTTAGTCTTTGTGAAACACTCCCCAGGTGTAGTTGTAAATATATACCTGTTCGAAACTTGTATTTCTTGTATTTCTTGAATACTTTCAGTGCCACAGGACACCTGGGCTTAAAGTTAGGTTAATAATGGTACTTTGTCTGCATGAACATCGTTCCTTGGGATAGTTATGTGCACAATATTTTGATTATTTAGATACTTTTAAGAGATTCATGAAAATGTTATCATATTATATATATTTTACTGTGATTATCAAGACACTTTAAAATGATTAATGAAAATAATGTTCATATTATATTTATTCTTGGGAACCTACAAAAACAAGCTATGCTTTCCAGTAGGTTCCTGTTTCATTTCATAATTTTGAACTAACCGGTACTTTGTCAACCATGTTTTTATTGTGCAAACAATTGATGTATGAAATGGAATAAAATCAATCAATGAAGCAATTATTTTAACTCTACCAGAAGTCAGATTTTTGTTATCCTTGCACTATTATTTGATTTGTAGGGCCTAAGGACTTGCTGGACTCACGTGATGTGGAGAAGCAACAAACTGCACTCCACAAAGCTGCTTGGTACATGAGAAGAACCATATGCGCCATGTTGGTAGAGGCAGGGGCTGCCCTCACGATCACCGATTACCAGGGCAACACGCCACGTATCCAAGCGCTGAAGGCCGAGGATACCGAGCTAGCAAGTTATCTTGAAAGTAAGGAAGACTCAGCATGGACGGATGTCTAGATGTCCCAAAACTGGATCTGACATCATTCTCATTATTGTAAAGAAATTACTGTTGTATAGGTCAAATGCGTTTTTAATAAAAAAATATCTTGTGCTATTGCTTTTACATGGACGAAATCGTCTAGCGGGCACCTCTTCGTATGCTCTTTTTCTGTTATTTGTCGTTTTATTTTGATCTTCTAGCTCTTTTTCTTCTAGTTTCTCATTTTTTATCAGAGTTTTTATCATGACTGACTGAAGTTGGCGGAGAGAAGGCGGGAAAAATTAAAAAGGTTGGACTCTATGTCTATCTATCTTGGTGATATTTTATAACCCATATTGTTTTGGTTGATTGTTTCCACTTGTCATTTCCCCGATTGAAGCATGGTCTGTTTGGGAGTTCATCGGTGACATCAGTATTATTCATACTCATCCCCACATCATTCCCCACCCCCGATCCCTCACCTACCCTCCCCCACACCCCATGTCCCGTTTTTTCAAGTCAACCCTCTCCCACACCCACAATCCCACATCCTACTCTTTAAGATCAAGTAATCCCTCCCCAAACCCCCTATATCACGTCCTACTCTTTCAAGTTAACCCTCTCCCACACCCACATTCCCATGTCCTACTCTTTCAAGTTCACCCACACCCACAATCCCACATCCTATTCTTTCAAGTTAACCCTCTCCCACACCCACATTCCCATGTCCTAATTTTCATGTCAACCCTCTCCCACACCCACGATTCCATGTCCTACTTTTTCAAGTTGACCCTCTCCCACAATCCCACATCCTACTTTTTCAAATAAACTCTCTCCCACACCCACAATCCCACGTCCTATTCCTTCAAGTTAACCCTCTCCCACACCCATGTCCCACGTCCTATTCTTCAAATTAACCCACACCCACAATCCCACGTCCTTCTCTTTTAAGTTAACCCACACCCACAATCCCACATCCTATTCTTTCAAGTTAACCCTCTCCCACACCCACAAACCAATGTCCTTCTCTTTCAAGTTAACCCACACCCACAAACCCATGTCCTACTCTTTCAAGTTAACCCACACCCACAATCCCACATCCTATTCTTTCAAGTTAACCCTCTCCCACACCCACAATCCCATGTCCTTCTCTTTCAAGTAAGCCCTCTCCCACACCCACAACCCCACGCCCTACTCTTTCAAGTTAACCCACACCCACAATCCGACATCCTATTCTTTCAAGTTAACCCTCTCCCACACCCACAATCCCATGTCTTATTACTTCAAGTTAACCCTCCTTCACACCCCCGTCCTACGTCCTATTCCTTCAAATTAACCCTCCCCCCACAACCCTGCCCCACGTCCTATTCCTTCAAATGAACCCTCCCCCACACCCTCCTCCCACGTCCTCAAATTTACCGTCCCCAACACCCCTATCCCATGCCCTATTCCTCCAAGATAACACTCTAGGACACCCCACACACTCCCCCAGGTCCCAGGACCCATTCATTCAAGTTTACCTTTAGCTAATGAAATTGCATCTCATTAAAGTTTCATTTTAAAAAAATCTATTCATGAATAATGTAATGTAATGTTACAAAATTGATTCAAAACTGTCAGTGACTTTGTTTAATTTCTTCTTACACATTGTACTACATGTATGTGTAGTACACAGCATTCTATATCAAAAGATTACGTGAAAATATAACTACAAGTGACTCAACCTGCATGAGTAACTTTGCAAGGTCATGAAATTAGCTGAAGCTGTTTTCTATCACCTGTCTCCCAACAATCATCAACAAAATAGAGAAATAAAAAAGGGAAATTACCAATTTTAGTTTGAAGATGTTACAAGAATGGAATCTTCTTCCGTTGTCAGGCTTCAGGAGTGTCCTGCTGTGATTTCATTTTAGAATTCATAGATTATTTCAGAAGTCAAATTCACCAAAATTGTGGAGTTTAATTTTTTTTTTTTTTTTTCTTTGTGATGTTCTCTGTAGAGCGTGTATGTTATTTTTCTGATCAATGTTCACTACAGCTCAATGTGGGACTGGGTCCTTTTCGATGCAGCTTACACTATGAACATGACGGACAAAGAAATAGGACAACATATACAGTCCCTCAGGTAGACAAAGGAACATCCCTTCACTGCTATTACCGTATGTAAAAATGTGTAGAACAGTTGTCACATGCATATTCACCTGTTTTACTAGTTTTTACATAATAGCAGTGAAGGGATGTTCCTTTGTCTACCTGAGGAACTGTATATTTTGTCCTCTTTCTTTGTCCGTCATGTTCATAGTGTTACACTGCTTGCTCTGCCAATGTGTTTCCTATTTTACTGAAGGCTATCTGAGAGCTCCACTTTCCCTTTTATCCATGAATATAATCATTATGCTCATGTTTATCTGTATATACTGTACTCATGCATATTCCCCTAAAGATTTGGACTTCACTATTGTATTTGCATGATTGTTTCAGTAGTATTCTTCATGAATGCTTTGTTTTCTTCTCTCCCTCTGTGCACACTCACTGGCCCATTTTAAGGGTCCATATTACTTCAAATCTGTCATGTGTTGTTTTCTCATTTTCCCATCAGCGTCCTGCATCTTTGTGTCCATTTATCTCAATGTATTTACATTCAGTACAACTCTGTTTATTGTTATTCAATGGTGTTTGTATGTTTATGATTAATGCTTCCATGTTGCTTTGTACCATGTTATTCTATGATTATCATCAGGTTGTAGGACAGGTCTGATTAAACTTTATTCATTTATAACTAAGTAACACATCTGTCAACTCAACGGCAGAATACCTCTCGACCACTTGTACAATGTATTATTGTATAAAGGGCACAATCACGGTTAGGGGTCGGTTTCGGTTAGGTTCAGGGTTAGGTTAGGGCTTGGGGTAGGGTTAGAGTTAGGGTTAGGGTTAGGGTTAGGGCTTAGGGTAGGGTTGGGTAAGGGTTACTTGTGTTATGTTACTTTAGCCATACCCGCCCCATTTAACTACATCCCAGATGGGTGAAACGGAAGTGTCTATTGGCCAGATGTTGTGTCATGTGCTCAATCATTTTGCCAAGCTACTTTGTACACTATGCTTATTTCCTACTATATACAGAACTTGGTGTGTAGCTTCAATTTCAATGTGTGAGTACCTGCTTATTATGTCCTTGCTTCTTAGAGCAAAAGGTTAAAACTATCAGCAATGATTGAGCCTCGTTCAGACACAAGGCTCATGTTTCAAATCGGTGCACTCCTAATGTTCTGCCCTCACATCCTTTGTTGTTAGGGGTTGTTCCCTAGGAGAGTCAAAAAGGCATATTTCTCTTTCTAATGCCTCATTGTATATCTAATTTTCCAGACTTGTGTAGAACAAACTCTCACGCTTTTACAACATAGACTGTTTACCCTATGACTGCACAATAATAATATTCCGCTTTTATATAGTGCTTAATACATTGATGATGTCTTAAAGCGCTTTTCAGATATATTATAAACCCGGTTATTGGATTTAGGCTTGCCCGCTCACAATGTGTACACATTCTCCACTCACTGGGGAGCATTGCTGGTGTCATTTTACAGATGCTCACAATGCTGAGCAAACTACATTAACTTTCACATCCTACCCGTTCTATTCTATCCTATCCTATCCTACCAATTTTTACACCTGGTTGGAGAGTGGCAAATGTAGATTAAGTCTTCCTAAAGGACATTAGTGCTGGACTGGGATTTGAACCCCATACCTTTTTATCTGTAGGGGGGTGACTTATCCACTAGACCACAACACCTATACACACTATAGGTTGCTGTTCTTTTTAAATAGGAGGAGAGCCAAATATATTGAAAGTAGTAGTAGGATATTAAAGGTAAAGACCAGTATTGGAAACGCCCCAATTTCAAAAAATGAAATGGAAGCTCTCATTACCAATCATGTGAAAGAATATGTTTTGACTAATACATGATGATAAAAAATTTGCTGGGAAACCGCCTACTAATTCATATATTTGGTAAATTTGTTTCTCTCATGGTCGTGTGAGAGATATAGGGTAGTCCCATATACATCTTTCTGCGTATAGTGCTTGTAACTTTATGAAGAATGGGCCAAATTTCTTATCATTTGATGATTCCAGAACCTTGCAGATGCTAGATGCTAGATGATCAACGTTTTCTGATCGATTCCACAACGTTTCTTTCACAATGCAATCGCATGACCATTACTGGTCTTTACCTTTAAACATGTTTAGAAAACTCGTTTAGCACAAGACTAATCTACTACAATGTCCTTTTGAGACACTAGGATAACCTGTTTAGCACTTTATTGGATAACTTGTTTGGCATAAGACTAATATGCCACAAGGTCCATTCAAGACATAAAGATAACCTGTTAAGCACTTTATTGGATAACTTGTTTAGCAAAAAACTAATCTGGAACGAGGGTCCATTTGAGACACAAAGATAAACTGTTTGGCACCTTATTGGATAACTTGTTTAGTACAAAACTAATTTGCCACGAGGTCAATTGGAGGCACTAGGATATTAAACATGTTTAGCACTTTATTGGATAACATGTTTAGCACTTTATTGGATAACTTGTGTTTAGCAAAAGACTAATCTGCCACGAGGTCCATTCGAGACACAAAGATAACCTGTTTAGCACTTTATTGGATAATTTGTTTAGCACAAGACTATACTGCCACAAGGTCCATTCGAGACACTAGGATATTAAACATGTTAAGCACTTTATTGGATAACTTGTTTAGCACAAGACTATACTGCCACAAGGTCTTTTCGAGGCACTAGGATATTAAACCTGTTTAGCACTTTATTGGATAATTTGTTTAGCACAAGACTATACTGCCACAAGGTCCATTCGAGACACTAGGATATTAAACCTGTTTAGCACTTTATTGGATAACTTGTTTAGCACAAGACTATACTGCCACAAGGTCTTTTCGAGGCACTAGGATATTAAACCTGTTTAGCACTTTATTGGATAATTTGTTTAGCACAAGACTATACTGCCACAAGGTCTTTTCGAGGCACTAGGATATTAAACCTGTTTAGCACTTTATTGGATAATTTGTTTAGCACAAGACTATACTGCCACAAGGTCCATTCGAGACACTAGGATATTAAACATGTTTAGCACTTTATTGGATAACTTGTTTAGCACAAGACTATACTGCCACGAGGTCTTTTCGAGGCACTAGGATATTAAACATGTTAAGCACTTTATTGGATAACTTGTTTAGCACAAGACTTTTCTGCCATGAGGTCTATTCGAGACACTATGATATTAAACATGTTTAGCACCTTATTGGATAACTTGTTTAGTACAAAACTAATCTTCCACAAGGTCCATTGGAGGCACTAGGATATTAAACCTGTTTAGCACTTTATTGGATATAACATGTTTAGCACTTTATTGGATAACTTGTTTAGCACAAGACTAATCTGCCACAAGGTCCGTTCAAGCCAACTATCTAACACTTATGCATTGACAATACCAATTTTAACCCCACTGCCTCAGACTGAACTCTTAAGGTACACTCAGTTGTTGACTCCAGCCTTATAACCGTGAGTTTGTATCTCGAGCCAAAATTTAATGTTTTCTTAGAATGAGTTCATATATGTAACTGCAGCCACAGTCGTTGAGTTTATATCCCAAGCCACATACTTAGACCTTATTGTACATTCACTTAATAACTTCAAGCTTCAGACTTATGATCTCTTTTAGTGAGTAACACCAGCAACAGTAAAGTTTCAATCTATAGACTTCAATATTATCTTACAATTCATTATTTCCCAGCCTCAAAATCCAAGCTTATCATGCTTGCTTTGAGCAAATATTTGAGGCAGTATGTTAGACCTTATATCACATTGATTTAGTTACTTTAACATTACAATGTACGTTGACTTTATTTTGCAAGCCTCAGCGCTATGTAACCGCAAGGAAAAGGCGCTATATCAAATATAGCTGTTGGATTGGATTGGATTAGATTGACACCTTATCAATACAAAGAAACATTTCTTTCCCCTACTGATTTTGTGAATTTCACTTGCATTAAGTTTAATATCTCAAGTCAGAGACTCATGACTTATATTGAGCTAATATCTCAAATTGCGATTATTTGTTCTTATTTCTCAAGCTAAGGACTGTAAACATAATGATCATGAATAAGGTACCGAGACACTGATTGAATCTTTTGCAATATCTGTGTACTAATTTGGAGACTCCATATGACTTAATTTTTTAGATTAACTAGGGAAAATATCTTGGGCTAGAGGCAGAGACCTCTAAATTAGCAGTATACATTGTTTCCTGACTTTTACTTGTGGTGTGACATTGTCATTTCTCTGAATGATTTTGGTTAAAGATATAAGGTTAGGGTTAGAAGTGTCGTGGTTGAGTGGTTTAAGCACTTGACTTGCAATTCGAAAGGCGTGGTTCGATCCCCGATACGCCACTAATGTCCTTTGGCAAGGCATTAATCTTAATATGCCACACTCGACCCAGGCGAGGTAAATGGGTACCTGGAAGGAATTAATTCCTTGAAATGCTAGAGCGCTGTAATGGCAGCTAGGCTAACACCGGGGTAATAATTAATGCGCCTCGGAATTGAATTTCTAGATAGACGGCACTGTAGAAACGCCTATAATTATTATTATTAGGGTTAAAGATGTAGGGTTAGGGCTAGGATTAGGGTTGAAATCAGGGTTCAGGTTGGGTTTTCAGGTTAGTGGTTCATGTACCAGGAGATGTATATGTAAATAAACAGTGGTTCTAAGAGGGAAGGTAGGAATTTCACTGGTGTAGGAACTGACCAGGCATTATCTATCACAGGATCTTACAGTTGTTCAATATTTGGGATTTCATCAGGATCTGGGTTCCAGAAGGGAATTTACAAATCAATGTTTCACAAAGTCATTTAAAAAATATGAATTAACAATATTCTTGTACTTTCTCTTTCTCTTTTCTCTTTTTACAGGTCATGAACAGCATCAGCGATTGAAAGAAAACCATGAAACCGCAGTATGACACAAATGACACCTTTGAAGGGGATCACCGAGTACTGAATTTGAATTTGATAATTTGAAGATGAATCAGAGACCAGTGGTTAAGTCTGGTGCTTAACTTCAGGTGCTTACTTTGACACCAAGCCTCCAGGACAGCAACACCAAACACCTCGATGACTGAGTATCGAGAGGAGCTTTTTGACGATCTGCAGTGAGTCGGGGACCTAAACCAAAGTGTCACAATTTGATCAGGTTTGGTGTAGAAACATGAAATCTGTGTTAGATTTTATGACAAGGTGTTGAATCGTCAGTGATGAAGCATTGGTAAACACCATAAGTGTCAAATATTTCACACCATGATAGTGACATGGAGGAATATGTTTGAGAGATGGCTCCGTTAAGCACCTTGTGTTATTTGGTGTTATTCGTGTACACCTAGCACACTTGATATCAGAGTGTTAACACGGTCTTCATACATTGATTGGATGAGTAAAATGGGGTTAATATAGTCAAAGCTACGTTATTTTACTTGGGCTCTTGTAAAGATGAATGAAAAAGTGTTTGTACATTTAAATGATGGTGATGGGTAGTAAATATTTAAATACTTTCTTTTCAATACAACAGGTTTTGTAAACATACGTGTCATTTAGGTCTAGAGTTATGCATCACAAAGCTAAAGCACTCTAAAATAAGGCATTGCTTTCAAAACTCTGCAGGCATTCAATTTTCTAAACTACACTATGTAATGAAAGCAGAAATATGCTTCAAATTTTTCTGTTTGAAGTTGACTTTGAGCGATGATATTTATGTTTCAAGCATTGCCACTTTTCTCTGCGTTTTATAAATTGCCAAGAAAGATGAAATAAAAGTGAAAATTGGGAAGCAAATAACTTGTACATTGAACTGATTTGAAATGATAAGGTAATGAGAAATTCATTCTGAAGAAATACTTTATTCACATGGCATAATTCAAGTGTTTTTTATCCTTCTCTTTAAGTAAAATTACCTATGGTGTTGAAACATTACTGTGTTCTCAAGGCACATTAATATAACAGATTTGTGTAAAAAAAATCATGGAATAAGTTTCATGAATTGAGTTAGAGGTCAAACTGGTATAGTAACAGCATTGTAGACATGGATTAGCCCCATAGAATATAAATTGGTTTCATTGATATTTTTGAACACATTAAAGCTTGTTTCATGATTATAAACATATGTACATAATACCCATGAACCCAATAGTATGGGCTTACACATGTAATTTTTGATCATATCCATTATAATTATAAAAACATAGAAATTGAAAATGAGCCCTGTCTTCAGGGGTTTAATAGATATATATTTTTGAGAAAGAAAAAAATATTAATAAAGATTAGGTCTGTTTAGAAGGATTTACTCAATGACAAAATGAACGAGAATGTAATAAAATACAAGCTTGCAGATGACCATTTTCAAGAAATCGCCCATGAGGCATAATTTTTTGACTTTACATTTAAAGGGTATTAAGTGAAGGAAGAGGGTTCAGTCATTGTTCATTCATATGCGATGCATGGTTTTGTTTTATTGCTAAAGCTGTGGGAATAGATATGAAGCCTTTATTTTGAAAACAATATTATGAGTACATGTATGTTCAGGTGCATCAATTTGTTTATGCATATCATTAAAATGTTATTACAAACGATCTAAATAGATAGCTTACTATACTTGTGCTTGGATTTAAAAGTTTTGTAGAGTTCCTGACGGTTATTACTTATTCTTATCACAATGTAATCCTTTTGTATTCCTAATGCATTGGTCATTCTATTGGATGATTATTCATGAGGTGGATAGATAAGCCCCTCCCCCAGTGTCACCTCCTGACCAATCAGAATTCATAGTGCAAATAATTGGTGTCTATCAATGAATATTCATGAGATATGATATATATGAACTACTTATAATCTGTATTATAGACAAGAAATTGAAAATAGGTTGTACATTGTAATTATAATGAAGATAAAGATATTTATTTATTAAAACAGATATTAGAAGAATGCAATACTTCTTCAAAAATGTTGGTGTAAAAACGAAGAAATATAAATGAAAGTGTATAATTATTATCAGATTATTTGTGATTGAAAAAAAGATTATTATCTACTAAGTTACCTTGAAATTGTCTTGTTGATGTGCAACAGCCTCAATGCCTGGTGTAGTGAACTAAACTCTTTAAAGTCTTTATAACTTTGTCAAGTCTGTATGTCCCTCACTCAAAGTACATTGTTCCTTCATTTCTTTCGTTTGCTTGTGATCTTGAGTTCTGCTTATGAAGCTAAGTTTCAAAAGAAATGGTCTATTATTCATTCTCATTTGTGTGTCTTGCAGTGGGAAAGGATTCCTAACGAACAAAATCTCATCAAATAATGAGACCTTGCTGAAAATTCCTTACATTTTGTATTACTAAAGTCACAGCTCTCTGTAGACGTACGTGTGAGTTCAACAATAGATTATCTGGTTATAAAGTTATTTGAAATGTCTCTCATTTTTGTGTTTTTACAAACAGCGTTTGATCATCTCTCTCTCTCTCTCTGACTCTGTAAGTCTCTAAAAACATGTTCAGAGTCTAAAGAAATTAATGGTGGTACTGCTTCTACAAGTACATACCATTGGATGTTATAGCTTTGTTTTGGCATGCAATATCATCCCTCTATCATTCATGTAGAGAAAAATACATATCTTGAAATTGTATATAAAAGCAAAAACTCATTAAAAATAAGATGTCTGTAGGATCTGTTTGCTTGCTAATGTAAGTTACTTGAATAGACCTCTATCACATTTTATTTTATACCTCGATAGTGCAGATGTTGTGCTAATCACTCAATGCACCGGTGCATAATTGTCATTAAAGTTTTGACACAACGACCATGTCAGATTCCTGCACTAAAGGTTGCTACTGCCTTATTGCAGACAGTATTTCTTTTAATCTTATTTTTTTAAAGTCCAGGTTTATCTTTGAGCTGGTCTCATATCCTATGATTATATAGAATTTATTTTTTAAGTTGTCTTTTGTTTTGGTGCTTCAGTTCACAGGTAAAGATTTATATGGGTATTCAGGGACTCTTGAGTTGAAGACGAACCTACCAAGACTGAACAACCATTTTTATTTGTTCTTCTCTTTTTTTTTGGGGGGGGGGGGGTGGAGGAAGGGGAGGAGGGTGGAGACAGTAGTATTTTTGTACAAGTTCGTTATTAGTACTACAGCATTTTGGTTTGGAGGGAGGGAGGGGGGGGGGCGTACATAGATTAAAATTCACTGACTTAGAAACGTGGGCTCCACAGAAATTGATATTTGATGAAAAGCTGTTATTGTAATGTGTCCTGTGTCTTGTGCCAGCCATCCTCTCAATAGTGCGATGAAATATTTCATTGTTCAAATTGTCTTTCTGTTCCTTCATGAGTTTTACTCTTGAGGACTAGAAGCTTCAGTATATCTGTATTTAAAGCAATTCTTGCATTAAAACATACCACAATCAATCTTTTCAGACACTGATTTAGCACATTAGACTTTAGAGTATCTAATTAGGCTTTGTGCTATGTTCCTTGAACTCTTCTTAAAATTGTGATTCATATGCCCTATTATATGCCTGATCCTGTGTTCTTTTCTTTTTTCTTTTTTTTCTTAACTGTCATCTTTTCCTCTTTTTTCTATCTTTTTTTAATTATCTAACAGCCATTGTCTACCTCAATTGTGTTAGAATAAAGAAAATCAGAGCATGAGAAAAATTGTCTTACAAGTGCAAGACACCAATGGTGTTAATAGCAAACATGGGGGATCTTTTATTAAAAATAAAAATGCCATGGCCAAATTTCCTTGAAAAGGGTATGCATTGCATGGGGGGTGGTATTGCAATGGACTAAAGATCAAAAGATAGGATTTGACTGCAGTGAAATATATTTTTACATTTCTAGTATTTCAACCTACATGGCAAATATAAAACGGTTACGTTCCTGTGAAAATGCACAGGACTTTTTTGCGCGCAATTGCCATTCGTTTACATGTTTTTAAAAACGTGGCAGATTTTTTTTGTCTTTTCTGCGGCGGTTTACCATGGCATATCTGAACATGCTAGCTAAGCCCTGATGAAGGGAATGGCAGACGTTTTGGGGGAATATGCACTATACCACTATATGCCTGTGCCAAAAGACAAATTCATGTACTTCATTGCTGATAGGGGTCGTAAAAAAAATGATTATGTATCTTTGCCTTTGGTAATACAATTTTGCAGCTATTCTAAGAATGGGTGATTAGAAATGGCATTTTGGTTATATAACCTAAAGTAATGCATGCCTCTTTGTGAAGTGCCTCAAATGAATTTTTTCACATGTTATGAAAAATTGTATGTCTGTAGTCAGAATGTGAATTGTAAACATTGATTGTTGATAGGTATGGCTTACCCTCCCTATCAGCAGGTAATATGTAAAGTTTGCATACTGACTTTGAAATACAACTATTTATAACTGGTGAAATAAATCATTAATGTTGAAGCACTTCAAAAAGAAAGTATGCATTAAATTTGGTTCCATTACGAAAATGGCATATTAAGTGCATATGTTTGTGGAGGGAACGGAATATAGTTTAATAGAGAAAGAGGGAGAGAGAAAAAGAGAGGGTGAAAGAGAGTTAGGGATGCAATAGATACACAGTCAAACCTGTCTGTTAAGGCCACCCAAGTGAAACATGAAAACTGGCCACAGTAGACTGGTAGCTTTTCTGGAGAGGTGGCAGCTATCAAATACAGGTTTCACTGTGTACATGTAGCTTAGAGACAAATGACGTATTTTTCTTGTTATTGTTAATTTCAAAGTAGACGTATGCTGGACTGGATGAATGGTCATGGGTGGATTTGTTGATCTGGTGGTGTTTCTTCATAATTATGCACATGTGTAGCACTTGGTCATTTGCGGAGTTTAACAAAATCCCTTATTTTGCATACTTTCAATAATCTCTCCCCTTAAGGGCCTACATTTTACGTGACTAACAGTTACAAAATAGGCTTTAAAAAAACATGTTGTATAAACCCTATTTGAGTACACATTGATATTTTCACGAAACTGTGGACTTTTACATTCATATGTAAGGAAATATCGTGAAATATGACCCTTTTTGTGGAATTTCTCGTCCTTTTATTAAAGTATATCCCTTATCTATATCCAAAGAAAATACCCATCTTTTCAAATCCAAATTTAACTTTTTGATGTGCCTTTTTTAGGACGATATAATGGATAATATGCGTCACATTTCTGTATCTGATAACACAGAGCTTGGTGAATAAATGCAGGACCTTTGTTGTTTGCGCGCAGTTGCCATTCATAAAAAAAACACCTTTTTTGCAGCTGAGGGAACCCTGTGTAAAGCGTAGACAGAGGTCAATATGAAGTGATACCACCGGGTTTGTTGTTTGAATGTTGGTTGTACGTGTTTGTATAGGAGTGATATTTCAGATGTTGCTGGTAAGATGTTTGTTGAAATCTTTTGCAAAACAGACTAATTTCATTCAACTCATTCCCAAATAACTTGACTTAAAGAAAAGCTTTTGAAAGTACTTACTTCAAGCATTTCACTATGAGAACTGAAATCTTTCTTCATTCATACTAACTGAAGACGAAAGCTGTACACAATGCTTGCTTGCTTCAGTTGCAAAACCAAAATGATCTTTTTTAAGTGGATAAATTTTGAAAATGCCGTCAAATTTCATAAGTTAAATCCTGTTTGAAAGGTATTTTGAAGTTTAATGTATGTATTAAATATACCTTTTGAACACATTAAAATCTTTGTTTTTTTACATCTGACCCTTGCAGAGGTTTACATAATGCCTAGGGATATCTAAATTAGAAATGAAATTAATCAATTTGTCATTTTACTACCTCTCCTTTTAGGATTTTGCCTAACGTTAAATCGTCTTACCCAGATCAACTTTCAGGCTACTTTTTATTCAAATGTTGTCTTATACAGCAAGTATGGAAATCTAACGAGTATGGGCCTCTTTTCAAGATCATTAACCCAAACCAACTGGTATCCAAATATTATTTAACAATTGTTTTTAAAACATTTGACAACTAACTTTGTTTTGCAAAAGATTTCTCTGGTAGCGAGCGGAAAAAAGTAGCAAAAATAATTGACAAAATACACTCCACTGGGCAGCTAATAAGTCGGAGAGTGTGTCCATACAACGTTTTTAATCTCCTGCTGGGAATTACATTTTACTCTTCATACAGTGCAAGTTCTCATGCCAAGCCTCTTTGCAAACTGAGATACAGCACACTGTATGGACAGGGATTTGAGGTCTTGGTGATTCCATCCTGCATGATATGAGATATTCTGAGAGACTTTACGTCATAATGGATTGTATCAAAGCATGATTAAAATAAAACCTTGATATTTTGGGTCATAAGAAGTGGTATGGACACATTCATAGAGTAGTAGAATTTCATCATCTCATATATTCATTTCCTGAAGATAGAATTTTCCTTGTTCTTTTTCCCTTTTTGTTTTATTTTGAAAAAGGCAGTGAAATTTTGAGATTTTGTGTTGTGGAAGAGATAAAAGAATTAGGTTAAAATAGAGGCATTTCGTAACTTAGCCATATTTTTCATCTTGTGTAGCATCTACAGAGTTTACAGAAGTATTTTCCTCTACATTGTACCCCTTTCCTGACCCCTGAACTCATTTGATGCATTGAATCTAGGTAGGCTTTTACCAAAATGTGCAAATTTGCATCTCCACAGCCTTAAGGATTGTTCAGATAAGATATGATATGACGCGGCAAAACCGCAGCGTTTTTGTAAAAAAATGACTTAAAGTGTAATACTCTTCACATTTCTATCTTATATCAGAGGGCTCAGTGAATACGTGCTAGTCCTTTGTTGCGCACAGTGCCATTCGTTCACTCCATTGGGGATCTTAGTGGCGCTTTACTGAAGCTTATCTGAACAAGCCTTAAGGTTCCTTTTTTCACACAAGTCTGCTTCTATTTTTTTAGCAATGTTATTACATGAACATTATTCTCTTCTTATTCCTTCTTCTCACCATTTTATTTAAAATCATCATTCTCTTCTATGGACATCTATGACACAGGATTCTTCAACATAACTGCGGGTATATGTACCTCTTTGGTTACAGATAAACTTAACTTTCAAACTAAGTGGATCTTTTCTCTGTTGTTCCCATCTCTGACATTTGTACGGTTGAGAGACAAGATTTTGCTGTCCATACTGTGTTGGTTAAGGTGTTTCAGATTAAAATCAAATATATGACAGTTTCTCCACTTTTTAGCTAAATTTTAGCTCATTATTTGTATTAAATGCTTATTAACCCCTTTTTGCATAATCATTTCTGTGGAGCCCACTTTTAAGAAGTATATGATTCCCTTTTTTATTTTTATGAAAGGTTATTTAAATAAATATGGATGTTTTAAGAGATATATTTCAATTATGAATTATTTCAGCCAGGGTGTAACGTATGAATTATGGTACAGGTAAGAATATCTAATTCAAAGAAACTTGGTTGTTTAAAAGGAATGAACCTTCTTTGAAATACATTGACCATATTCACCTTAGAATTTATGACGGTGTGAAGGGTTTTCTAGCAACAATAACAAAAGCCTTCATGTATTTTTAAATAGAATTGATACCAGCAAGTGTAGGTGTTTAGGATCAACATGTTGAACACTCTAGCTTTAAAGGCTGGTAATTTAGACACTCTCTTCTTGCAGAATGATTGCTAAACTAATGTGTTTTTCTTGCAAATTCCTGGAGCATGGTTATAAATAGGACTTGTCAATTTGTATAAAGATAGAAAATATTCACATTACACAGAAATTCAGCACAATTTACACGTATGCTCATATCAAAATCTTAGATGCACATGTGATTGTATGGTGTTCTGCCATAAAGGAATAATATTGTATCTATAAATGGATTGAAGCAGCTTTCCTAGAGAGACAAGAGTTTTCAAGAAAGAAAAAAAATGATGAGGGATGGACAAGGCTTACATTTATTTTCTCAACGAATTGGAAAGTGGAAATATACATTGTATTTTAATGGGATGATGTACATGATATATAGACTGGTACTAATATTACTAAGCTTAACAAAGAAATTTGAGAGAACTGATGTGATGGAAGTGGTTTTACATAATCATGAAAACGATTTAGTTTGACCTGTTTACAAGAGAATGTGAATTTAATTTTGAAGGATGATCAGAGAAGGATGTACTTATTTATTTATTCATTTCTCATGTATTCTCTTTTAAATCTGATACAGAACAGTACAAAAAAGAAATATTTTACCTAAGATATATCTGTCGATATGTGTTGATCACATGGCAATTTGTTTGTAAACATTTGTTTTGATGGTAACAATGCTGGCATTATATAAGAGAAAGAGAGATAGAGAAAAAAAAGAACAATATAAGAAGAGATGTAGAGTAATAGCCTACTTTATTTGTGTATGTACAGATGTGGTCACAGGGAGGTTCAATCGTACTGGGCATATTATTACATGTAGGATAATTTGGCCCAAAGAGAGTGAGAGAGAAAATTTGTTGTAAAGTGTATTAATGATTTTCTAGAGTTAGCAGTGAAAGCATGTTGATCATGCATATTTATGAGTTGAACCTTTTTATTTCATTTTTATTTGCAAAGGAACATTATGTGAAAGTTTTGTATTCAGAAACAAACTTGAACTTAATTCAAAGAGACTCTTTATTTTCATGACGTCACAGTAACTGTAGTTATCATATTTGCCAAGATTTAGTAATAAGTAAGAAATGAGTTTAATGAGACTCATCAAACATATACAATTTGATGAATGATTTTATGAAACTCAGAGGTACAACTTTTAAGTTGGTAAAGAGAATTAATGCAGCAGATTTTCCTTAGCAATATGTTGGTCTATGATACCCTTTCATATTCACTGCTGAAGGGGGCTTACATTGGACTGAGTCCAAAAGCTAATGTTATCAATATCACGTAGATCTATGATCAATATCCCCTTCTGGAAGATGGTTAAGTGTCAGTTGCCAAAGGAGTTCACCTCGGTACTCCGCTTGGGCAAACCACACTTTTGAGTGGTCAGGCTTCAGAGCTCCAGATTCTAGTAAAGGTAGCGCAATGTGGCTGGTAGCGAATCAAGATGGTAGCTATCGCTTCGGACCAAGTCCAGATTGACCCTAACGGGCGGTGAATGTGAAAGGATAAACCGACTTATTTTGGATCAAATGAGTGATAGAAATAAAGTACAACATCCACGTCAGAAAATTCAAAATGCAAAGTGGTACATAGAGCGTCAATTTTAACCATAGGTAGTTCTGCCATCTGCTCTTTTGTACAGAGACTAAACAATGAAGAAAAAAATAACAGGCAGAAAATCACTTGATAGTATTTAATTTCCACTGACATAATCAGGTGTTGCCAATTTAATAATGATCTTTGATTTTGAGATGTTTAAAAGGTACAGGTATTTCTTTTACAGACAATGTTTAGATACAATAGTTATATAACAAAATATAGAAAGCAGCTGCAATGACATTTCTTCTGAGAAGTTATAGATATTCTATTTTTTGGTGTTGAATTCAAGATATATGTATAAATATTATTGGCATCATGTATATGAGCCCTCTAAGATTTGTCATGATTTTAATCAATTATATGTTTACATTTACATTACATTTTCCCGTGTGTCCATTTAATGGCTGAGTGACAGGCTTTCTAGTGAATTTTATCTTGAGGAAAATCCCAGGGAATCAGAAATAAAGTGTATGCTCAGAGCCAGAAGGGTGTTTACTTTGAGTGAAAGTATATGAGGCTGTTCACACCGCAATGAGATAGCGCGGTCTATCGTAGCACCCCCTTTTTTCTAGCGCGCCCTAGACTGCGCTATCGCTCGTGGACCACCCCCAAGAGGTGCTCCAGTGGCACGCCGTTTTGGCTCGCCGTGGCTCGCTGTTGGGCGGACCGAAACGACGTTGTACCTTCCAAACCGCAGAGATAGCGCGGTCTAGCGCGCGCTATCTCTGCCGGTGTGAACAGCCTCTATGAGTTATTGCCCTTCTGGCTCCAAACAGACAACATGTTACAATTTGTTTGAAGTTGCATTGAATTGCATTTCTACATATATAATGGTACTACCATGGGAGAACATGTGTACCATGGAAGTACCATGGTTATTATTATACTACCATGGTAATACCATATTAAGAATCATGGTAGTACAATGGTTTTTTGTGTAAGGGTAGGTCTATCCACACAAGTTACAAAACAATTTTTCCATGTGAAACTTTATACTCAAAATTGATAAAAGCATGAAATAGATTTATTTCACAGCAAGTATAAAGCCTCATTCAGATATGGCGTGGCTAAACCTAGGTGGTTTTTTATGACCTAACGTGTAATACTCTTCACATTTCAGTATCTGAATACAGAGAGCTACATGTAATGCGCATAGACCTTTGTTGCATGCAGCCGCCATTTATTATCATGAAAACAAATTTCTGATGGTTAACTTTTTCAGGACAGAATTTATTGTTAGGGTTAAATTCTTCAAATTGGCAACAATAATATTTTTCTTTTTAATTGCTACATTGTTAAAATAAAATGTAATATCTCTGAAAAAAATTCAAGGGCGAGAATGATGTCAAAATGTTGCCAGTTTAAAGATTTTAAACTTATTTTCCTTTTTTTTTTTTAATTCCTGCATCAAACACAATAAAGTCGTGCAACAAAAATGGATGTAGAGTGTGCAGAATTTTTTGCCCATTCTACTCATGCATTTGGCATATTTTCTGGACTCTGAATTAAAAGTTATTGAGCCAAACTGCATAATGGGGAGTGATTGTATCGAAAGGGTTAACTGTGTCATATCTGAGCGAGCCTTTAGAACCGACAATAAGATAATGACATCAGTAGGATATTGCTATTCGATGTACCCCCATTTTGTGATGATTAGATAGGTCAGCAGTCTGTATATGCTATGTGCCTAAGTTAACTGAATAATGTTTATGGATTTTTCTTTTCTTTCTTTTGAAACAGAATAACAGGATTTGGATTTAATTATATGAAGAACATCAGCATTTAAACTATTACATGTCATATATACTCAGATTCACCTGCCAGAACTATATAGCCAATATCATTTTGTTTAATTTATTTTGTTAGAAGAAACTTCACTCATGAGACCTGGGTATGAAATTCCACCATTGTATTTACTCTAAATGTTATCAGTGAAAACAAGTAATAGATAAAACGTCCACTTGTAGCCTATCACAGTTATATTTCCCAAAGTTGATACATATATGTTCCTTGTCTCTTTGTTGGCCTAATGAGGTAAAAAAAAAATGGAAAAAAAAATCAATTGACATATGATGATGAATAAAGAGTATAAAAGTTACTAGTGAAATTCCTGTTCGGTTTTGTATTACTGTGTTGACTTTTATTATTGTTTGTGCTCCTGCTGTCTGTCTCTTAAAGGTAAAGACCAGTAATGGTCATGCGATTGCATTGTGAAAGAAACGTTGTGGAATCGATCAGAAAAGGTCGATCATCTAGCATCTAGCATCTGCAAGGTTCTGGAATCATCAAAATGATAAGAAATTTGGCTCATTCTTCGTAAAGTTACAAGCACTATACACAGAAAGATGTATATGGGACTACCCTATCTCTCTCACCAGACCATGAGAGAAATAAATTTACCAAATATATGAATTAGTAGGCGGTTTCCCGGCAAATTTTTTATCATCATGTATTAGTCTAAACATATTCTTTCACATGATTGGTAATGAGAGCTTCCATTTCATTTTTTGAAATTGGGGCGTTGCCAATACTGGTCTTTACCTTTAACATGATCATGTTACAGGCTTTCAAAAATCAACTTAAGGCATATTCAATGCCTATTTGGTTTTTTTAAATGTGCGAATATTACAATGACATAAATGTATTATGCAATGCGAACTTAAATTCCAAATTGCCCTTGCGCCAATAAAGGGCAATTTAACACGTCAGATTTGGACTTATAATTGAACACCTCTCATTTTTAAGAAGCCTAGGCTGAACATAGCCATCTAATAATTTAAATAATTAGACTGGCAGCTTATTAAAGAGCAGCAAACAACACATATACATTTGGGCGTTGAGTTGATTTTTGTAAAAGTCTTTGTGATCATGTTTATTCGAGGTCGAGTTGGTTTTGAGTGGAGTGGCATATGCATGTGGGTAGGTGTGTGTGTGTGTGGAGGGGGTCTTAACATCTTTTCAAGTTGCCTTCTTGTCTCGTACTTTCTCTTTACATTTTTTCTCCGTCATTCATTTTTTACGTTCAAGTTTTGGCAAAGAGGGGTGAAATGCCCCTGTGCCCCACTCCACCCCATAGCTACATGTCCGTCCAATGGCTTGGATGAGGCATGCATGCGAACATCATTGTAATATTTGTATTGATTTGATTTATTTCTGCATTTTTTCCATATAAAATATAACTGAATAACAAAGAACATATAAATGTAAGGTATAATACAACATAAACAAACAATAATTTCTTCATGTCAAAAATGTTTTTTTTACATAATATATGTAACGAAACTTAATATTTCCGTGACATATAATCATAAATTTAAAGTATTATCCGAACTATTCTGTTGGAAAAGTGCAGGAGACCGCAATCGTAAGCAAAGCTTGACAAGGATGGTGGCCTCAAAAAAAAAAAAAAAAAAAAAAATCTTAAGGTAAACCTTAAAATGAAAAAGTGTTTAAACGATCTTTGTGTGTGAGTTGGTGAGTGTGTTGTGCAAGTGTATATATTGTGTGTGTGTGTGTGTGTGCATGTGCACGCGAGCGTGCATATGTGTATGTGTTTGTAACGAATAGTGGAAGTGTACGTAGCTCTGTGTGGTATAGTAGAGTGGAAACAAATATAGCCTTTTCAAACTTTTCAAACTATTGAACCGGCTTCATATCAGCAAACAGCCTCTTGACACGGTTCGCTTTAATATCAGTTCCCCATATTAAGTTGTATGTGTATATCTTGTGTAATCGTTTGATTGTAGCTTTTTTAAATTTGACCATACCGCTTTTACGCAAATTGGGTAACGTTTCAATACCATCAATTTCTTCATATATGGTTATCAACGGGGAACCCAGAATTTCTCATTTCTAAGGGGGAGGAGGCGGAGCCAATGTGCGTGCAAGGTGCTCTGCGTGCTTGGAAGCACAATCCCTTTTGGTTGGGGTCCAAGACATTTGAGCCCCGAGACACTTGAGTTTGAGCAATTAAAAACGTTCAAGATAACCGTCTTGAGTGATAGAAGTTCTTAATTATCCCTACCGGATGGAGTCTGGGGCCCTCCTTTATGGCCCCTGCCTGGGGTCCTGGGGCGGAGCGCTCGGACACTCAAGTTTCAGCAATTCAGAACCTTCAAGAAATAGAAACACACACACTCTCCTAACATGCCTAAGTATAATTTTATACAACAGGGAGTTATCTTGAAAACCACTCCCATCTTTACGGATGGGGTCCAGGGGCCCGCCATAGGAGGTCTAGGGGAGCCCCCCCCCCCCCCCCGATGCTTTCGAGTTTTAGTAATTCAGAACCTTCATGATAGCCGTCGTGAAACCGCGACAGAAACCCTAATCCATCCTTCGAAATTTGTACTGCCCTTATTGTTTTATTCCTTTTTAAATCTCTCTCTCTCTCTCCCTCTCACACACACACACACATACACATTTTTTTTATTTTTTTTATTTTTTTATTCCTCAAATAGTGTAATACAAACATACAATAAAATAAAAACGTTTTCAATATTGATTGCTTATACATAAACTAAAACATAATTAAACAACAACTCATATGCAGTATATATAACTGAGCTAAAATTGAAAGTAAACTTAAAGTACATAAACATAAGTTATAAGTCAATTGTACACATTATTCACTCATAATAACAAAAATAAAAAAATAAAAACTGGTGTTTATTTTACTGGTACTCCCAGATCCCCCTCCCTCACGCAAACACACATACCCACAAAACACACCACATTCATACACACAAGCATACATAACACACACCCCATAACACATCTTATCACACACCACGACAAAAGTTGCCACGCTGTGAACATTTGCACAATCTCACACACCACCTCTTGCACACACACACACACACACACATGGAGTGCGGGGGAGTGTGGGAGAAAGAGAGAGAGAGAAATAAAGATAAACTGTTTAGAGATAGGAAGGAGAGAGTAGAGGAGAGTGAGATGTGTATAGATGATGAAGAAAGTTGAGAGAGGGGGAGAGAGAGAGAGGGGGGGTGCTATATGAGTTAGGGAAGGAGAAGATCACAATGATTGTTATCATTATTATCAATATTGTTATTAGTATTACTATCATTATTCATATTATTACCATTACCATTAACGGTACATATCTAGGGTGTGCGTTAGACACAATGAAATGGCAAAGTACAATCTTAACAATAAAAAATAAATAAAAAAAAGATCCAAACAAAACAGAACATAAACACAGCGGACGTAACATTTGCACACGTCACGGTGTCGATCAACATACTTCAACGACAGCATTATATCAGACGGGAACCGAATATTGAGTGCGGAGGTTTCAATGCTATTTTGCATGAGCACGCCACTATAGTTCTGTAGGATACAATTCAACATTCACGTTTGAAGCAGGCTGCATCATGGTAAGTAGGTCTACACTGCTATTCCATAATAAAATTGTGCTTAGAAATATTTTTTTCTGATTCGGGACAAAAAGTCGCAAGATACGGATCTTCCTATGTTTAATTATTTCTCATTGAACTTGCGGATTTAGCTATTTTCTTTAAAATACTATGGCAAGTATAGGAATACACTGTAATTCCATAATATAATTGTGCTTAGAAATATTCATTTGTGATTTTAAAAAAATTGTAAAAGTGCCACCCCTACAAAACAAAACAACAATTTTAGAAGTAAAAGATTTTAGTGATGCAAATCTTTGTTATCTGGTATGACGTGTAAACAGCCTATTTAAAAATCGCCAGAGCTTTAAATTTCAAAGTAACTGAGCGGACTCTAAGATGCAATGTTTCAATATTTTATGAATAAAAAAGGTTGAATGTTTTAAGCTTGGTCGCTGTAGTTGTCTCGGATATGAATTATACCTACATGACATATTGTTTACTATAAGAACTTTACACACCCTCCATAATGATATAGTCCTACAAGCAAATGATTTATAATATGAAAACCTTCAGCCAAGAGGAGGGATCGTTCAGGTATAGATAATGGGTGACATCTCTCATTTTGTAAATGTCAGTTTTGAACAATATCATATTAAATGTTCCCTGAAAAGAATTGCTCTTCGTCGCTTAGCCTTATATTCGAAATATGTATGAAATAGCTGAAAAGATGTGACCAATATTTAACGCTTATACATGTGTGCAATGCAAACACACATCTCTGTGCGCAGTGCACATGACTTTCACTAGATTATTTCACTAGATTAGTCAATTATTTTTCATGTTTTGATTTCAAAAACCTCACATAATACACCGAAGCATAATTATATCTGCAGCTTTTTCATATTGCTTTAATGTTGGGCTTATTTTACACTACTGAGTGTCCCTGGAAAAAGGAATCCCAAGTTTGTTGCTAAAAGTACTCAAGAATTCCAAATCCTTTTTTAATAATTAGCAAATAATTGGAAAACACGTTTTTCTTTTTTTCATATGACACCACAAGCATGATCAAGAAGTTTGGCATAACCGATTTCAGACAGTCTGAAGAAGAAGTGTCAGAAATCCAATTGCCAAAATATGAGAATGACTACTATACAGTGCGTCCCAGAAAAAACGAAACCGAGAAGTATCGATGTTCTATCATAACTTAATCACAACTATAATTAATGAATGATACATAATTATTTGGAAAGCTTAGAGTCTCCTCTTTCATGATGTGATGCTACTCAGATGATGCATATTTCACGCATGAGTGATTAAAAGCAATTTGAAGGAAGGAAACCAAAAAGACATTTGGCGGGCGGTATCTAAATTTCGAAGAAAAATTCACATTTCTAGAAAGTTGAGTTTCTGCCCTTTCATATGACACCTCAATCAGGAAAAATGAGCGAGGAATGACAAAGTTCTGTTTGTTTAAAGTAGTGCTTGCATTTCCGTATTAAACGAATTCGTTTTCACTGGCTGCCTGCCATATCAATAAACGAAATTAACAAAAGACTTAACTCCGTTTCGTTGACAATCAGCCGTAGACGAGAGTCTTCATGCATGGCTGATTGTCAACCAAACGGAGTCAAGTCTTTTGTCAAATCTGCTTTTTGCTACGGCAGGGACCCAGTGAAAACAAATTCGTTTGTTAAAATTATGAAAATGTAAGGGCTACTTTAAACAAACAGAACTTTGTTATTCCTCGCTCATTTTTCCTGATTGAGGTGTCATATGAATAGGGCAGAAACTCAACTTTCTAGAAATGTGAATTTTTCTTCGAAATTCAGATACAGCCCGCCAAATGTCTTTTTGGTTTCCTTCTTTCAAATTGCTTTTAATCACTCATGCGTGAAATATGCACCATCTGCGTAGCATCAACTGAAAGAAGAGACTCTAAGCTTTCCAAATATGTATCATTCATTAAGTATGGTTGTGATTAAGTTATGATAAAACATCGATACTTCTCGGTTTAGTTTTTTCTGGGACGCACTGTATACGTTCGGTTCTGTCTACCCTTTTAACTCATAGCCTGCCATAGGGCTGCACGCACGCTACCGCGTTATACTGCTTTGTAAAAGCAAGATAGTGATTGCTTTAATGCCTTGTGTGTGCAAGCACGCATTGGTAATAGCAGTTATTGTTCATAGAACCATTGCGTTAATCAGATTATCTCAAAATAAACTTGGCACGGGGGGATTTGGGGCTTGGCACAATGGGGATTAGCCCTGTGGCATGATAAGAGTTAAGGAAAGAAAGGATATGGAAATATTCATCATGGGGTATACACTTCATTTAAAACCTCATTATATCATCTTCCGCATGGCACCATTTTTACGATGGAGGAGTCATACTGGGACCGAGCAGACACAATTTGTAATGGATATGGCAAAATGGCATTTGTTCAACTGCCTCATTTTCCCCCTAAAAGAAGATGGCATGTGCATAACCATTGGCAAATAATGATACCTGCTCACTCATGAATAATCGTTTCATTGCGTTTATGGTTTCATATGAATAAAGAGAATAAGAGCTTTTGAATGATGGGTATTTTTAACGATTATTTATTCCACATCATTTCCAAAGCATAATGACCCAAACGTAACAAACATCCAATTATTTTTGACAATTGAGTTGTGACACTGTCACTTTGGGTTGTCTGAAATTAGTCATGCGTGACGTCTTGATAATTCCTTCATATTTTGTATAAACATGACAACAAAGATAAATTTATATTTCCAATCGTATCTATATAATTATGTATTAATCAAAGAATTATTTGAAATTATCAAGTTGGTTACCCGTAAACCTGGGTATCCTTTGTTGCATGGACGTCCTGTATGATTGTACATGATACCAGAATTCAACTTTATCTTTAAGTGTTTGAGAAAGCAAATATTTAAAGTGTGAATGGTCTCAAACAAATTGTCATGATGTCTAGAAATAAAGGGCCAGTCGTCTGCAAATTATGTTTTTTGTAATTAGCGTATTTGAAGGGGCAATGCCAATTATAAAGAAAATCTGAACGCAGTGCGAATGTAATCAATTTAAATCACTTCCAAATATCCTCAAAAAAATACAAATGAATAAAAGTCAAGTGCATTTTAAATATTGAACTTGTCATGAAAATTCTCCAAACATGATGTGGGGAAAATTTGCTTGCTTGCTATGCTCGCTAGCAAATCTTTTGTGTTACTGATCTTTCAATAATGTCATATCAAAATCAGAAGCAAAATCTGCAAATTAAGAAGTGACGGGAAAGAAAAACTACGTCGCCTTCTCCCTCTTCTCCCCCTTCCACACAAACAAGGGCATGATGTACATTTGAGAGACCCCTTTAAGTGTATTCAAATCAGCATTTCGAAGTGGGCTTTAAAGGGGGAGACGGCACCCCCTCCTCCCCCCCCCCCCGCCCTCCCCTCTTTTGACACATGGCATCGAAAATTGGGGCAAGGCCCATTTTTCAAATGTTTTGCATCCGATTAGAGCCCCCACTCTCCCAGCCAAACCATGTTCAAGTATCTATGGAGGCACGCTTTTTGAATAAGGAAGAAACTTGTGTCCAAAATTTCTCTTGATTTCTCTGCTCAAGGGGCGCTTTATTCTAAAAGAGTTTAAACGCAGGTAAACTGACTTCCCTGCAATGGATCAGGAAAGAAATATAGCCCCACCTACTACTACATTGAGTAATTTTACATGTATATGCCTATTTGTCGAACTGACGTGCGTGCCCTTTTCTTTGCTTCAATAACTCTGCAGATACAACCGAGAATTAAGCTTTTTAATCGACTTTGGATATCAACTGTTGTGATGGTAACCGGTAAATATATGAATTAATATTACAATCTTTACATATCCCTTACTCACATCTCACGGATTGAAAATCCATTAACAGATCAATAAACCTGTTTTTATTGATACTTATTGTAGATGTAATGGCGCATGAATTTTAGTTCCCTCCACTATATCACGCACCAAGTACCAAGGTGTCATCCACCGTAATACAAATAGAAGAAGTTGTTTGTGGCAGTCTCCTCCAGCTTTCTGATCTCATCTTGCTGGCGCCGCCATGTAGAATGTTTGAAATGGTATCATCATGCACAACCAGAAGTATTAGGCAATGAAAAGAATACCTTCTCCGATCCCCGCTCTTTTATAGGCGAGTGGCGACCTATCTCATTTTAATTTTAAATTACTCTGAATTTATTTTGTGTGAAGCACTGTTTTAGCACCTGGAATATACACACACATTCAATACACTTTCTTTGTACATATAATAGTACACAATATCCTTCCACCTTATATTCTCCAAAAAGATGAATACCTTCTCAGATCCCCGCTCTTTTATAGCCGAGTGGCAACCTATCTCATTTGAATTTTTAATTACTTTGAATTTCTTTTGTGTGAAGCACTGCCTTAGCACCTGGAACGCTGGTGCGCCTGCGCATGGAGCGCCAGCACTACCGGTGTCTCTTCAAGTGCTAAAACAGGCAGGGTCACACTTCGGGTGCAATTTCTCGAATAGCACGTGTTTCCAGCACTCATTTTTCTGCTCGTCATCGCTCCCCAAACGCTGCATGCACGTCAAGGGCTACACTTGGCACGTGTGGTGCAAATTTGTACCAAGCACCCGTGATTTAGCACTTCATTTTTTAAAGTGTATGTTTACTGACACCCCTCACCTAAGAAGGGTATTGTAGGGTATTGAAACTGTTTTGTTGTGGTCTTTTATAATCCTTTCCATATTCTCTCTCTTATTATTTCTATTTTTGAATAATTCTTTTCATTTTTTCCTTCGTCATTCGAGGGGAGGGGGAAGGTACATTCCCCCTCGCTACGCCGCTGGAGAGAAATGATTAAAAATGCAGTGTAGTAACACATACCCCAGATTTCATGTAAATCAAACACTGACATCAATTTGTCTTTCTTTTTTCTCGAGGCTGTAATGAAATTAGTACTCTTCACATTTTATACGTAAATTTGTTTACTATCCTCTCATCTTTCTATAACTTCATTACGTATTCCTTTAGTTTACTCGAGACTCCAGTATAAGCATGGTTATTTTAGGGAGATGTCTAATTTCCTTTTTTTCACTAAATCTCATCTGTTTGTTAATAAGCCAGTTCACGGTTGCAGTCTGAGCATGAGAAGATAAAGGTCATTGCAGAACAAATTTTGAAATACACCGAGACGAAATACTGGATACGTGCTCATGAAAGTTATGTAATCATTATTCGTGCGCTCATGATACACAGGTGGAAGTATTCTTTGAAAAGGGGAAATAAATGCTATTTATATAGCACCTCAATCGCTGTAGGAGTGATTATTTTAAAATGTTTTGAAGATCTGTGGATATTCGGGGTCATCATTGCTGTAATGTGCTAACCGTGAACTGGTCTATTGTTTGGTATCCATTCATATAACGTTTTAACATGATTGGTATTTGCAGTATCTAACACATGACTAATTGTTGCCAAGCCGTGCTACCAGCCTAAAGAAGACTCCTTGACAACGAAACAAAATATGAAAACATCATTCGTACTAAAAGAATCCGAACACGATCTGACTGGATCCAACACATTTTCAATTGATTGTGTATGATTGTTTGATTTGTTCAAAAGCATATATTTATCAATAAATTCATTTTACAAAAACAAATATATACAAAAATGCGACCCTATATGGTCTCTCTTCAAGGTATAACTGATAATGGGTATATGTGGAAGTGGACAACAACACCATTATCCTCTTTCACTTCCCCTTCTCTATCTCTCTCTCTCTCTCTCTCTCTCTCTTCCTCTCTTCTTAGCATCACCCACTTCTCATCTTCACCCTCAATTCCTTCCATTCTCTCACTCTTCTTTCCGTTTCCCTTTGTTCTCCTTCCTCTTCTCTCTAAGTAACTCCATTGCTCACCTCTGACACATTCATTATTTCATATTTTAAAAACACTCTGTGAAATTGAATATTTAGCAATATATTATCTAGCAATAAACAACGGTTACAACACACACACACACAAAAAAAATCGTACTAAAAGATTCCGAACACGATCTGACTCGATCCAATACATTTTCATTGGAAGTTAAAATGCAAAGTCAAAATTTAATTGAAATTATATATAAAAAAAGAGGGGAAAACAGAGATTCGGAACTATAATACTTCATCCGTATCATTTTGAAAAACGGAAACTGACTGAGCCGCTGTAATCATACTCAATAAATACCCCCAAAATAAATAAGATAAATAATAGATAAAACATACACAAATAAATACGTGAATAAATAAATAAATGAATAAATAAGTACATTGACAAAATAAATAAATGAATGAATTAAAAAAATGGAAAAAAAAAGCATATAGATATTGAAAAGATGATTGGTACTTCAAAATCGGAGAATCGCGTTTAAAAGAGCCATACTTAAGCTTTTCGTCTTACACTCAGCAGAGTAAAACGCAAGAATGAAACAGAAAGCAGAAATTGAACAATATAAACGGAAACTAAGAGGAGCATAATTATCTATATATTTGAAGAAAATACACACACACAAACAATTACATTAACAAACAAATTATAAAAAGTACAAGACAAAACCAATCATTTGCTGTCTCTGTGTATAGCCACATCACTGAATGCATGTAAATTTCTCATGTCTGCGCATTATTTTAATAGAAAAAAAAATTAAATTTAAAGGTAAAGACCAGTATTGGAAACAACCCAATTTTAAAAAATGAAATGGAAGCTCTTATTACCAATCACGTGAAAGAATATGTTTTGACTAATACATGATGATAAAAAAATTGCCGGGAAACCGCCTACTAATTGATATATTTGGTAAATTAGTTTATATACATGGTCTGTGATAGATAAACGCACGTGTCGCGCACGTGTGCGTATAGTCCCATAAACATCTTTATGTGTACAGTGCTTGTAACTTTACGAAGACTGGGCCAAATTTCTTATCACTTTGATGATTCCAGAACCTTGCAGCACACATCAATACTTATATGCTAGATATAATCAACCTTTTCTAATCGATTCCACAACGTTTCTTTCGCAATGCAATCGCATGACCATAACTGGTCTTTACCTTTAAATGAACCTTCAAGTTCCTGAATAGGTTATCTCGCGCTTATACATAGTTTTTCCACTGATGAAGCACCACATTTTGGTTGACGTAAGGAAAATACTGAAATGTCTGTCTTTCGTATGTCATCACACAGTTGCAAGAATTCCACCATCGCTCAGTTCGAACCCACAGACCTGTGAGAAACCAATCTCCCTTTATAGCGAAGGAAAACTTCAGCGTATAAATGGAGAGAAAGTCGCCAAGGAACACTGTCCAGTTAGAGAGGCACACGACGGTCAACCGATTCAAACCATTCCAAAGTTGATCCGGAGGTCGATGTCCATACCACCCTGTCCAGGCCGAGCACACACTTCGGATGTGTCGGGAATATTCGTTTGTCGTATTCCAGGTAAAATGAATTCTGAATTCTTCCTTCTTTATTCATGCTTATTCACTGCCGACATGGAAGAGAGCGTTGGGGAATGGGCATCACCTTGCAAGATTTTCAACACAAAGCAAGGAAAGAAAATAGAGAAAATTAGTGTAATGCTCTCCAAACCTTAATTAATTACTTTAGCTGCAAAACGTAAGTCATAGGAAAGAGAAGACGTATAAATCCATTGCATAACAAATTAAAGGAAATCTCACACCAAAGACTAAAAGTTTGTATTCTGAATAATCAATAATGAGATGTATTTTTGCCCTTCGATGTGAAACATTCCTTATGGACGTGTACAAGAGATATATAAATGAAGATATTCTTGGCATGATGTAATATCTAATATGCCTTACAGCATAATATGGGCGCAGTTATTTTCATTAAAATATGACGTACCAGGCGAAGTGGTACATGTATCATGCATGTAACAAGCTTTAGTTGAAAGGCTTTTTAATTCAATAACAAAATCTTAACTTTTCAATGAGGGAAAATCATAACTGAGAAGGTAAAATTTATATTTGGTGAAAAATATATAACAAGGGAACATAATTGTAACTCATTTGTTGAAAAATACCAAAAATAGCAATTGACAACATTTATTTCATTTATGCAAGTCCCTCACCCCAGAAGAGCACCAAGATATTTTTGCGATTTGCGCAATTGTAGTAGAAAGGATAATAGCAGGTATATGACATACCTCATCACCACACACACCCCTATGAAGGAAGCATCCATAATTTGTTGAATACATTCATTAGATAAACGACTTCACTAGTACGTCACGTTATCAAGAAAATAGCGATGCCCATGTCATGCTAAGAAACTGTACATTTTCTTGTTTTATGCCTCTTTCGAACACTTCGATGGAGAATCTTGTAGATTAATGCCACTCTAAAAACTGAAATGTTAAATGTCAATTTAAAAGGGCCGAGGAGTGACCACTCTTTCAAAATGTCAGATTGTTTATTTTAACCTGCTAGATTCAACCTTTATAGTGTTGGATCCAGCATGTTCAAAGTGTTAATCTACCATTTCGAAAGAGTGGTCACTCCCAGGGGCGTCGCCAAAGGGGGGGGGGGGTGTGGGGGGTGCGACACCCCCCACCTGTCAGGATTTTGTCGGTTAAATTGCGCTGCCGTTGGGAAAAAAGAGAAAAGGGGGAGGGAAAAAAAGAGAGGGAAAGGGAAAGAAAGGAAAAAAGAAAAGGAAAATAAAAGAAAGAAAGGAAAAGAAAGGAAAGAAAGGAAAAGAAAGGAAAGAAAAGAGAAGAAAGAGAGAAAGAAAAGAAAAAGAGGGAGGGGAGGAAAGAAATGAAAAAAAAGAAAAGAAAGAAAAGGAAAGAAAAAAGAGTAAAAGGGAAACAAAAGAAACGGGGGTGAAAGAGAGGAGAGAGAGGGGAGGTAAGAACCTGAGAGAAGAGGAGTGGGAGTAAAAGAGAGAAGGGGGTTGTTGGGTGGGGTCGTCTCGTCGAGGGAGCAAGAAATACACGGTCAAATATGTCAAGTATTCTTGCTCGATCCTCTTGTACTAATATCAATGCAGAAGTTTGAAGTCGGTGAGATGTATATTGTCGGTCGGCCGACAAGTTTTTTTCCCTACGAACTGTGACTTTTTATCCGCTGTGACGACTTCGAGAGTGACTACAACTACAATACATGTATTTTCTCGAAGTTTCACTCTCCTATAATATCAGCTAAAGAAATCAGAGGTTTAAAATTTTCGGGGAAACTAAATTCAAACAAGGTTTAAGAGTCAACAACGGTACGACGAATCGTTTTCCTTTCTCTATATTGTGATGAAACGCCAAAGATTCCGCGCTTTGCGCGGAAGGGGAGAACTTAATTTAGACGAGTCGAGAACGGTACAACGAATCGTCTTCTTTCTCTAATAATTTAAGGAAACGTCAAAGCTTCCGGGCTTCGCGCGAGAGGGCGGAACTGAATTCAGACAAATAGGGCTTATTAAGAGTCGAAAACGGTACGACAAATCGTCTTCCTTTCTCTATATTGTAATGAAACGCCAAAAATTCCGCGCTTCGCGCGGAAGGGGAAATCTTCATTTAGACTAGTGGAGAACGGTACAACAATTCGTCTTATTTCTCTAATAATTGAAAGAAACGTCAAAACGTCCGCGGTTCGCGCGGGAGGGGGAGAACTGAATTCAGATAAGGATTAAGAGTCGAAAACAGTACATCGAATCGTCTGCTTTTTTCTCATAATTTAATGAAATGTCAAAGGATTAAGAGTCGAGCAAGGTTCAACGAATCGTCTACTTTCTCTAATAATCTAGTGAGCGCGTTTCGCTTGCTCTCTACCGCCCCTCCCTAAAATAAGATCCTAGTTCCGCGCCTGCATTAAAATATAGCTATGATGCTGACTAAGTCGACGAAATAATTCATATATTTATGTCGTCGAGGAAAATGACCATTTGCACATACCCAAGTACTATAGATAGTCCATAGGAAAAATAATTTAGCCTTCGGCCCCGGGTTTATAGGGTTAAATTTGTAGATATTGGACATTTAATTTTGTCGGTAATTGGTGGCTAGTTTTGTCGGTAATCGTTGGCCTCTACACCCCACCACTGAAAAAGTTCTAGCGACGCCCCTGGTCACTCCTCGGTCCTTTTAAATGGTGATTTAACATTTCAGTTTTTAGTTGGGCAATAATACAATAAATCTCTCAGTATAACTTATGTTATTTCTTGGGGAGAGCTTTCCTTTAATGTCCTTTCCCGAAAGGTATAGTGAATGATCTACGCATAGAAAAGCCACTAGTATGTGCGTGTGCGTGTATGTTAGGTGTGCATTTGTTTCTGTGTGTGTTGGTACGTATGTGTATATCTATGTTTACATGCAGTGAATTTTAACGGAGTAATCCTATAAGCAAAAGTTTGAGAATGACAGGTGTTCAAAACAAAACATGAAATCAAACTATCTTCCTCAGATTGTCTGTCCAACCCTTGCCAAAATGGGGGCTCATGTGAGGAGACTAAGGACAGTTTCAAGTGCCTCTGCCCATCTGTTTTTACTGGTGTTACGTGTGAAACAGGTAACAGAGAAACCTCTTTCCGCAAATCTAATTGTTTTTTCTCATAGTTTAACAAGCAATCAGTCATGAGATAATTTCTTGAATAACAATGTTAACACCAAGGGTTTGGGACATAATGATCGTTAAAAGAGCACATTGAAAAAATGAAACTGTAAGAGATTTTGACACTTGTCCCCTTTTTGTATGTATGGAACGTCTTTCAGAAAACCAGCATTAAAATCAAAAGAGACAGCTCGTTTGACAAACTCGTTCGATATAATAGAATATCTCACCTGATGCTTTCCAAACAGCCTACGTTCCTTCAAATAATTTAAAATTAATTTATAAACATTTTAACAATATTTTTTTAAACAATAAGTTCCTCTGCTTCGAGCCAGAAGGGCGTTAAAATATAAAATTTTAAACAGGAATGATAATTTTAACAGACTTTTTATACTGATATCGTATATTAAGTGCAGTCAGTTTTATTTGATTGTACACATTTCTCATTTCGCGGCGGAAATTATTGATTGGCTTTCAGCCGTCGATATAACGTCAAACACACGCACCACTGGAAAGCCTGCTTTGACAACGAAGTCCCGGATGTCATTGACCACCACCGACATGGGAATGGAAGATACGACCAGGATGTCGACAACTGATAACTTGTCAACCCATGAAGAGTGTAAGACATTTATTCATTTACTTGTTTCTAGTTCATGCTTTATTGATCTTTTTCATTGCAAATAAAACATAACATAGTAGGCCTATATCAACGTTATGGTGGATCATATGATAAGATACAAATGACGTCGAAGCACATATGTTTAACAGACATTAAAAAAAAACTAACAAAGATTCAAACGACAAATTGTCGATTATTAAATACTAAGAGATAACAGACATTTAAGTTTACAGCAATAATAATCAACGCGCATCCGTAATAAGACAGTAGTACAGAGAGTATGCAGGAGAATGAGAAAAACTGTAAATACGTCATTTATGATGCCTAGGCCTTGGGTATTACATATGGGTCAAATAAAAACCATTGTCTAGAACATGATTTACATAAAGCTTTGTTAATGTTGGCTTTGTGTTATTTGTTTCGTGCATCGGGTGTCTTTCATGCCCCTTCGTGTTGATACGCCATTGATAGTGAATTCTCGTATATTTTGATTTATTCTTCATGAAAGGTTCTCACGCAAACAGGACGTGCCCGCCAGGCTGGGATGCATTCGGTTGCAAGTGCTACAAGTACATTAGGGTCCATGATTTCTGGACCTGGCATTTCAACAAATGCCAAGATCTTTACGCTGCCACCATGTTGGTCATCGAGTCTGAGGAGGAGGACGATTTCATTAGTCGTTCATACGGTCGGGAGATATCCTCCATCTGGCTGGGATGCAAAAGACAATCGAAACATTCATCCTGGTACTGTCCTGCAACAGGTGCAAGGTGGTCAGAGTCATTTAGCTCTCCCAACTACAGCTACTGGAGTAAGTATTGTGCGGACCAACTTTATATTTATTTGTTCAAGTAATACATTAAAGGGATAGTTGAGTTCTGTTTCCAGACCGTATTGCTCTTATTCTTATCTATGACATTTCTAGTGCCCTTTTAGAACCTAAAATTGCTATGAAGGTAATTTTAGACCTCAAAATGTGTGAAATTTAGCCAATACGATCATGCCAATTCAGCTCCACTTTCCAAAAAACACGGTGACCGTTAATTAATTATTTTATTAAAAAAAACAATAAATGGGCCGGCTGGTTCTGCGTTACACGCAACACGAAAATGCCAACAAAAAAGCCAACATCGGCATTGGCTGAAAAACGACGTAAAAGGCGCTATTTCGTTTTTTTCAACGGTTTTTTTCGAATTTTTCAAAATATCTAATATTTTGTGGTGGTATACAAGTATTAGAAATCGTTATATTTCAGCCGTCTTTGAACCGATTTAGATCAAACAAAGATGATTTTGTCATTTAAATATTATGCTCTTTCAAATTTGACACTCAGTTTTTCGTTATCTCACAAAAAATTATTTTGTGTAGCGCCCTCTGCAACAGAACTCAACTATCCCTTTAACTAAGTAATAATTCAAAATATTGTTTTGTTCATTCATCAAATTATTCATTTATTTATCTATTGATTTATCATTTTATCCATACGTTAATTCATTCATTTATACATTTGTTTAATTATCTATAATTAAGTTATGATTGCAGCTGCGACATTTACATGTGCCCTACTTAGAACAATGAGAGTAGAAAAAAGCCACACCCGAAAACACATATAGAAAGAAACGAACATAAATAAATGCCATGAAATCATATCATTCTTGACACCTGCTGAAGAATATATGTTATTTCTAGCTCTATTTAAAGACAGTTTGGATTTTTCAAATCTTACCTCCAAAGCTTTATTCCTAGCGCACAATGTGTATAATGTGGAGTGTGGAGAAAGCCCCGTAACATTTTAACTCGACATTCTACTACAATATCACGCAACATGTTACATCTAACGAAAGTACCATTGCCCTAAGATAAAACAGACATGACGGGAGGGCTACCTTAAAGGTTTGGTACACGTCTGAGGGTCAGGAAATAAATTTCCCTAGTTTCACATTATTTTGTTTAAAACCTGCCAGGGTATTTACTTTGTTTGTTGGAACGAAACGCGACAACCCGGCATCAAGTTTATTCAATATGAAGTTTTTTTTTCTTCTTTCATATGGTACTACCTTTTTGATGATAGAACTTTATTAGAATCATTATGTTATGATTTTAAACCCATGAAAACCAGCATTGTCAAAATTGATGAAAGTGGGATCTATTGATAAGAGCAATTAATGGCCAAGTCATTGAATCTCTTTTGTCTCCCTGTTCCCTTGTAGCAGATCATTTACTCTAATCTTATTTGAAAGTCGCAACACGATGAACGATGACCAAAAGAACATTGCAAGAGATCAGTACGCCCCCCGCCCCCCTCTCTCTCTCTCTCTCTTTTCTACTATTGCACAGCGCCGTCTCATGGTCAACTTGCCAATATTGCGTAACCCAATACCTAATTCCCACTTTGCAGACAGAGGAATCGATGCGAGAACCAACAGCGAAGCAAGGAAGCAGGGAGTTGCGCGCCATAGTGCTATAGCAGACCTGAGATGGCGCTAGAGGGGAAATCGCGTTAGTGCTTCTATTGCAGTATGGCTTTAAAACCCAAGTCCACCCCGATTTTTAAGAATGATAGCATGTTGTAAATGAATCAAAGGTTAAAACTGCCAAATATCACGGGCGTACTTCAATCAGGTGATTTTTAAGAACGATTTTTGTTTCGGTTATTTCGAGCAAAACATTTAAATTGATGTACGGGTGTGACGTATGCTCCTCACAACGAAAGTGCCAGCAGTATACATTTTGACAATATGCTATTTTCGTAATGTAACCAAATTTAATGCATACGTCTTTGTGAAGTGCCTCTATACAAACTATTTAATTCACCTTATAAGAATAATAGTATTTCATTATTCTTATCAGGCGAATGAAATAGTTTGTATCGAGGCACTTCACAAATTAAGACGTATGCATTAAATTTGGTTACATTGCGAATCTGTGTTGTGAGGACCCTACTTCACAAACAATTCATTGTGGGGGAGAACCGGATCGAATATTAACTTGTTTTTTGCTCTTTAAAAAAAAAACAGTCTGAGCACCATTTTCCAAAATCAAGTTATACATGGGCTTTTTAGATTTTTGTCTATCTAAACAGCTCAACTTTTCAGTGGAGTGGAAAACTGATTTTCCCACTCAAACAGATTATCTCAAAATTATATCCTGCCCCCTTGTTTATACCTAAAGCTTGTTGACTCAAAACTAGTTATAAATGTCTGTACTGTATGAATCTCCTGACGCTCTAAATTTAGTTACTCAAAAAAGGTTTAGCCTAAATGCTAGTGCAGCGGTTGGATCATGTATATAGCATTCAGATATTTTTTTCTGGCCAGGACCCAATGATACACTCTGGTTGAAAGTGGTAAATGTGAAGAAGTTTCTTGCTAAAGAACATTAATTTTTTTGTTGCCGGCTGAAATTTAAATCGTCAACCTCTCGATTGAAAGTCAAATAAATGAACCGCTATACGACGGCACTTACTTGTCATGAAACAGTCCCAAGGAATATAGAATTGTATTATGGAGTTATGAGCATTACTTATAACATATAACATAAGAATATAATCTGATGTTTCGTCTGATTCAAACTTTATTATACTATCGGTATGATACAGTCATCCGATACAATGAAATCTTAGATGTGATCGGTAACGTATGGGACAAAATAGCTTGGACTTAATAACCTAAATTGTTCGTGACGACTTAAAAATCTTTTGTTTATTTATTTATTTATTTATTTGTGTATCTTTTCATAAAGTTATTTGTTTGTTTGTGTGTTTGTCTTTAGACTGGGCCAGTAGAGAACCAAACGAAGATTACCGATCCGACAGCTGTCTTCTGAAGAGTTTTGTCAGTGGGACTAATAACTGGAACGATGTCAGTTGTAAGAACAACCTTTGCAGATCCGTGTGTGAGATCTTTAATTAAAAGAAAGATTGTACGCAAAACTGTAGAATTTTAATATTTCCTAGGTTAAGTATACCGAAGTACATTAACGATATGCCTACTAAGATGGTTTTAGTCATAAGCGTACGGGAATATTTAGGAAGGGGAGGGAAGCTGGCGCTTTTTGCCTCAGTATTAACAACCCAGGTTCTAATTAAATTTTGACATATTAAACAAACAAAAATTACAAGCATGAGAATAATTCGATTGAATGTGAATATATATCGTGGGAGCCCAAATATGAGGAGATGGTTGCTCGAATATTGGAACTTTAAAAATCCGGGGAGGGGGGGGGGGCGGAACTGCAGCGATCCATCCCTACCCCGTCCGCGTATGTTGTTAATAAAAAGCCCCGAAACCCATATAATTATATATAAATATTTTTGTTTTTCTTTTCAAATTTGATCAACTCCAATTGGCAATTCTGCAGTCTTTCTTGCGAGTACCTCTCCAAGTCACTTAGTTCTAAAACTAAAACTGGAACTTTTATTGTCGTGATTACTTATGAAGGAATCTATTTCATACAGGGGTTGTAATGTGTCAAACTATGTATTCAGGGCTAGGTCTGGTGACAAATTTTCTGTGAAAAATGAAAATTTATTTCGCATATACTGCAGAACAACAGGGAAAGGCTCTCGAATGATGGTAAATCACAGAATTGTATAATTTATGTTTCTTCCCCTTTATCACATTGGTGTCAAAGTTGATTTCCCCTTAAAGTGATAATAATGCATTCATATAATGCGTTTGTTCATGTTAAAATCTGCTTTACAGTTATACAAACGGAATCATAAGTTTTTGTTCAAAGAACCATTTTGTGTACATGTATCTTGATGCAGCTAATAACAGCTTGCGTGACAAATAACCCATCTTGCCAAATCAAGCACTTTGTAAATAAACTTGTACACACTTTTTCTCCACCATCGACAGTTCCCTTCATACTTATATGTCTGATTAAATCTTTATCTACATGATGTACATAATATATGGTATGCCTTTAGAGCGGGGATGGGGGGGGGGGGGCGGGCGGTGGGTCAAAGGTTGGAAGGGTTAGGTTGAAGATTGATACTATTGAATTTGAAGAGACTTTCCTAGCGAAAGGGGAGGATATTTTGAAGGATGGGAGGGGGGGGGGGGCACGTACCTGGCACGTACTCTTAAGAAAATTAGTAAATAATTTTAAATCTAAAATATGTCCAATTCTTTCTCTTATGTATTAATAACGTATTTATTTTCATCAAAATGTAAGGTCTATTATGTAATTTTGTACATATTAATGAAATTGTTATTTACGTAAGCTAGGTAATAATGATAACGTTTTAAACAATTATTGTATATAAAGCAAGATGATATAATTCATGTTTATGGAAAAATTATTATCGTATATTATGTTTGAAAAAGTATTTAAATTATTGTTTTAAAGAAAAAATGAATGCTTATTAGTGAACTAAATAATAAATATATTCCGTTTCCGTTAAAACTTTTATCTGACACACGGTGGTTTTGGAACTTCCTCATTATTACAATCTATTTTGTATCTTCTTTTGTTTTTGTGATCTCGTAATGTATATTTGTCACTGTACACTCATTTGTTATGTATAATTCTGCTGTGACATGATCTGTGTTATTGTTAAACAAATAGAAAAAGAATTTCTGTTGTATGACGGATGAATCAATAAATTCAAATTCAATTCATACTTAATTCAAACATTTCTGTTTTGATCTACTTTGTTAAATGTATACCTTAAATATTTAAGTGGAACTTCTGTAAGGTATCTGACATTAATGCAGGTTCTATACTCTAATATCTACCAATGACAATACTCGTGTGGATCAATTAAAATGATCTCTTTGGTTCGTATTAACAAAATTGGAAATGCAGCTTGCTACTTTTGTAATAATGATGAAAATCTCGAACACCTTTTTGTTTCATGTAGAGTTATAAAACAGTTTTGGTTACGCCTAAGCAGAGCTTTTTCGGAACTCTCTCACCCCTCGATTTGTCAACTAAAAAATTCCTGCTTGGGCTGACTAAGCTTGTCAAAGTAAGAAACATTTTCGACATTAATTTCCTGTTTTTGTTACATAGGACAACAATATATCTTTAGCTGTAGGATTACAAAAACAATGCCCAACGTTCATCATTTTGTACATTATGTTAAATATTTTCAGACGGTAGAAAGGTTTATTGTTGAAAGACGCAACGAAATAGATAAGCACAATGAAAAATGGCACTTAATTTCCGGAATTTTAGAAAATAGTCCTATTTAACCAGTTTAGCAGATTATAGAACGCTGACAGAATTCCTTTTTGTTCTAGGGAGGGGGAATTTTGACGATCGCTGATGTTTTCTATTCTATTTACAATAGATCCAATCGATTTCTTCTTTGATTTATCGTTGTTACATGGATATAAATGTCTGTATATTTGTATTATGTTTATGTTGAATGTAAAAATGTTATTGGATTAATAAAAACTTATCAATTATAAAATTTAAAAAATGATCTGTTATTCATATTCTATATTGTCTTCATTTTTTATTACTGTACAAATTCATCGCATTATTTCATGTCGAAATTTAGCATGTATATGCTTGAAACGGAAATCAAACCAATACCTTTAATATGTGTCTGATCCTTACATGCTTAAATAATGCCGATGCAAGCTGACAGTTGATATGAATAAATGAAGATGCCTATACTACATGTCTTTATTCGTGAATAACGATCACTGTACATTTTAAATTAATTCTTTCATGTAAGTAAGGAATATCAATGATTATAATGATGCAGAAATTTTAATTGCCCAACATATTCACCAGATGATGCTCTAGGCGCTTACATATTGTAATGAACAGATTGAATGAAATAAAACAAATGGAATAAATAAATTGAAAAAAAAACATTAATATAATTGTTATCTTACTTCTATATGTAGCTCTCCCAATCTCTATTTCTGTCTCTCTCTGTCTCTCTATGTCTCTCTCTCTCTCTCTCCCTGTCTCTCTGTCTCTGTATATGTCTCCCCTCCCCCTCTCTCTCTCACTCTCTCTGTTTCTGTCCCTTCCCCTCTCTCCCCCTCACACCCTCCCCCCCTCTCTCTCTCTCTCTCTCTATCTCACTTCCTCCACTCTCAACCTCTCTAACGCACCTCCCTCTCTGTTTATGTATATATCTGTCCTTAAAATATTGTTTATTATATTTCATGGAGGCATATGCCAATCTTTATTC
>JAVYIG010008552.1:0-88117 GCA_035222895.1 Strongylocentrotus droebachiensis
TAAGTTAGAGGTATGAAAATGGGCCTGCGCAGGATTTTTCCTTCCAATTTTGGACAGGTAAATTACTTGTAACTTACAAAATAAGGTCGATATGAGATATTCATGATCGATGGATCAAAAGGATATTTTGAATCAAAAGGATATTTTGAATACCTCGAATTCTGGTATTTTCAATGCATAATGAATGATGTACTTAGCTATTACATGTTTGGGTCATTCATAAAACCTGAATAAAATGTGATTGATGATCCACCAAACTTACGGAAGAAAACTGATAAAGAAAAGGCAAGGGGTAGGTGATGGGATGGGAAAAGGTTGTGGGGGGGAGGAGAGTGGGTTGCATAATGTCAATTATGATTTTGAATACGGTATTTCAATTTAACATTTTCCCATTCTTCCTTCATCCTGTTCACATCTACCAGATCAATGATACAATAAGATGGGAGTGGAAGTTGGTGTGTGTGTGTGTGTGTGTGTGTGTGGCAGGGGTGGTGTTTGGGGATTGATAAATGACAGAGAGAAAGGACTGGTATTCAAAACATCCTTTTAACTCTTAATCCATCGATCATGAATATCTCATATCAAACTTATTTTGTATGCTAAAAGTAACTTACCTGTCCAAAATTGGAAGGAAAAATCCTGCGCAGGCCCATTTTCATACCTCTAACTTAAGTGAACACTGTTCATCGAAGCATGATTTTTTTTTCAATTTTTTCATATCATATGAAAGGTTGGTCCTTTAGCTTTCCATACATATCAACATTTTTTCATAAAATTATATATGCTCAATTTGGCAACCATTTCAAAAGTGTTACGTTTTTTTGAGACACACGGTATTGTGCACACACTGTTACACCATGGACATAACACAAATGGTTCCACACAGCTACTGAAAAGTGTTTGTGCCTAGCTGCAAACCAGATGATGGTGGGCATCATAACAGCCGGCTGAGAAGCTGAGAGCTGTCGAGGATATTTATCCCTTGAAAATCTAATATTTATGCTATTGAAAGATTGTCAAACCATGGACCTACTAGCAGGGGCGTCGCTAGACCTTTTTCAGTGGGGGGTGTAGAGGCCAACGATTACCGACAAAACTAGCTACCAATTACCGACAAAATTAAATGTTCAATATCTACAAATTCAACCCTATAAACCTGGGGCCGAAGGCTAAATTGTTTTTCCTATGGACTATCTATAGTACTTGCATATGCGCAAAATGGTCATTTTCCTCGACGACATAAATATACGAATTATTTCTTCAATTTAGTCAGCATCATAGCTATATATTTTAATGCAGGCGCGGAGCTAGGATCTTATTTTAGGGAGAGGCGGTAGTGAGAAAGAGAATCACTTAAAAGCGCGCTCATTAGGGGGTGTGGGTGATGAGCCTCCCGCGCGAAGCGCGGAAGCTTAGACGTTTCCTTAAATTATTAGGAAAAGAAGACGATTAATTGTACCGTTTTCGACTGTTAATCCTTGGCTGAATGAAGTCCCCCCCCCCCCGCGCGAAGCGCGAAAGCTATGACGTTTCATTAAATTATTATCAAAAAAAGACGATTTGCTGTACCGTTCTCGACTGTTTATCCTTGTCTGACTTCAGTCCCCCCCCCCCCCTCCCGCGCAAAGCGCGGAAGCTTTGACGTTTCATTAAATTATGAGAAAAAGCAGACGATTCGGTGTACTGTTCTCGACTCATAATCCTTATCTGAATGAAGCTTCCCCCTCCCGCGCGAAGCGCGGAAGTTTTGACGTTTCATTAAATTGTTAGAGAAAGAAGACGATTCGTCGTACCGTTTTCGACTCTTAATAAGCCCTATTCATCTGAATTCAGTTCCCCCCTCTCGCGCGAAGCGCGAAAGTTTTGACGTTTCCTCATATTATTAGAGAAAGAGAAAGACTCTAAATAAGCCCTATTAATTTTGTCTGAATTCAGTTTTCCCCCTCTCGCGCGAAGCGCGGAAGCTCTGACGTTTCCTTAAATTATTAGAGAAAGAAGACGATTCGTTGTACCGTTCTCGACTCGTCTAAATGAAGTTTTCCCCTTCCGCGCAAAGCGCGGAAATTTTGGCGTTTCAACACAATATAGAGAAAGGAAGACGATTCATCGTACCGTTTTCAACTCTTATTAAGCCCTATTCATCTGAATTCAGTTTCCCCCTCTCGCGCGAAGCGCGAAAGCTTTGACGTTTCCTCAAATTATTAGAGAAAGAACACGATTCGTTGTACCGTTTTCGACTCTAAATAAGTCCTATTAATTTTGTCTGAATTTAGTTTGCCCCCCTCGCGCGAAGCGCGGAAGCTTTGACGTTTCCTTTAATTATTAGAGAAGGAAGACGATTCGTTGTACCGTTCTCGACTCGTCTAAATGAAGTTTCCCCTTCCGCGCGAAGCGCGGAATTTTTGGCGTTTCATCACAATATAAAGAAAGGAAGACGATTCGTCGTACCTTTGTTGACTCTTAAACCTTGTTTGAATTTAGTTTCCCCGAAAATGTTAAACCTCTGATTTCTTTAGCTGATATTATAGGAAAGTGAAACTTCGAGAAAATTCAAGTATTGTAGTTGTAGTCACTCTCGAAGTCGTCACAGCGGATAAAAAGTCACAGTTCGTAGGGAGAGATGTATATTGTCGGTCGACCGACAATATACATCTCACCGACTTCAAACTTCTGCATTGATATAGTACACGAGGATCGAGCAAGAATACCGACAAAGCTGACCCGACACAGCAACATATTTACCCATGTCTTTCTTGGTCCCTCGACGAGACGACTCCACCCAACAACCCCCTTCTCTCTTTTACTCCCACTCCTCCTCTCTCAGACTCTTACCTCCCCTCTCTCTCTCCTCTCTTTCATCCCCCGTTTCTATTGTTTCCCTTTCACTCTTTTTTTTCCTTTTTTTCTTTTCTTTTCCTTCTTTTCTTTCTTTTCCTTTCTTTCCTCTCCTCCCTCTTTTTCTTTTTTCTCTTTCTTTCTTCTCTTTTCTTTCCTTTCTTTTCCTTTCTTTCCTTTCTTTTCCTTTCTTTCTTTTCTTTCCTCTTCTTTTTTCTTTTCTTTCCCTTTCCCTCTCTTTTTCCCTCTCTTTTTTCCCCTCTCTTTTTTCCCCTCTCTTTTTTTTCCCTCCCCCTTTTCTCTTTTTCCCGACGGCAGCGCAATTTTACCGACAATATCCTGACATGTGGGGGGTGTCGCACCCCCCCCCACACCCCCCCTTTGGCGACGCCCCTGCCTACTAGGCTTAGCTTGATGACAAGCAAGATTTAGGTTGCGATGGATGATGGAGAAAGTGGAGGAGAGTGGAAGTAGTCAGATAAACGAGTAAACACATTTAGCTTGCTGTCACGAACTTCTGTCTTTTCACTCCTCTTTCCCACAGTATTGTCTTCACAATATTTACATCTCCTGTATTATTCTATATGGATAGTTTTATAATTCCACAGCGACTATTGTTTGTTGATTGATTCAAATAGGTTTATACAGGATACAAAAGATCGATATGTATCTGTTTCCACTTTCCAACTGGTCGTGGTATTAAAAAACATCAATATACATGTATCAACAATCTTGAAATGGTAGTGGTAATTACAGTCAGTACCCGCGATCTCTTTGGTATGGCCAGTGTTTCCAGACAGATTTTGATCCAGGGTAGTTTTCGATCTTTAGATTGATCATTAATTATGACTTTCCGTTCCCCCATCGTTTGTTTTCAGAAATGGGTAATATAACGAGGTTTGATAATGCAGAAGTTTAGATTTATGTTAGCAGGAAGGATAAATTTGTCATGAACGAGCAGTTAACACCGTTGTTATAGTTCTTAATATTGTGTTACATTAGATAACTCACGATTTATAGGGTTGTGTTGATTGGTAATTCAATGGCGTAGCCAGCACTTGGCTAGACCCGGGGTGTGCCCCCTCCACACTGTTTGCAGGCATTTACGACACGTGGAACAACGTGAACGCATATAGCTGTCATTCTGCCCCTCCCCCCCCCGCCCCGCCCGACCTCCTTTAGGAAGGAGTCATTACTCCATTCTCCTCTCAGAAATTGTCTTTGAGGCCACTGTGTCAGTGTCTCTTGCACAATGTAAAAGTGTGAACACTGTATGATTGTTCAAATAGTAATTGAATGTGTTCAAAATCTATTCCGTGTTCCTACTGAAGTGCAAACACACACCTTATGCTTCTCTACGTGACACAACGTATGATGATGTGTGAATGCAGTGAGCAAGTTGGTTCACACAATCACCATTGTGAACAATTTAAAAATCCTCAGTTTAAAAAAAAAACCTGATCCATACATCTTGTGCTTCTCTGTTTGGTCACAGTGTGACACAGAGTCTACGCAGTGTTCTCACGCAAACATCGCTGTGAGAGTGTTCAAAATCCACACTGCACCCACGTTGTGGTGTTAACACTCTGTGATTCTCTATCAAGTCACACTCTATTTAATACACTAACTCTAAAGTACGTGTATGAACATGTTCATTATTCTCCCTGTAAACAAATGTTGATAGGTACACGCTGTAATTTGTTTTAATCGTTACAGTGTGACCACATTGTGACCACAGTATTTTTACTCATTGACATTGAACACTATAATCATGGAAGTGTTCCAAACCCTCTCCATTGGCAAACATGTGTGTACACAAGTGTGATTATTCATGGCCCGAGTTTTATACTTATTTCTTTATCTTTCTTGTTTTACAGATAGGCGAGATCTTGTCACTATGTTGTCACGGAAAAGGAGATGCTGCTACTTCTTTGCGGCCCTCACCTTCATCTGCGCATGCTCTGTGATCTTTCCACCAAGTGACATGCGCTTAGCGTTCGCCGACTACCTGACGCGCAGCAATGGGGAGACGCGGCGGCTTCTTCAGAACAGTGTCGTGAAATCGGCGCCAGCTGCCGCCCTGAGGGCAGTACCAAAAGCCTCCAAGAAGGAAGAGAGTAAGAGCGAAAAGGATAAGTATCGAGTCCCGATCTTTTGGGACGACGGTGAGTTCATGGATGATGACGAGCCTGATAAAAACGGTGGAGATCATAACGTCGAAGAGAAGATGCATGGGGTCGTAGCAAAGAAGGAGGAATCTGCATCTGCGCCGGAAAGGAACAATGTGACCAAAACCGAGATCGCCAAAGACACCGCAAAGTCGAACCCTAGTAAAAGTTCACTCGAGAAAACCCAGGTACAGAAAGTTCCAGAAAATGGAGGCACTATGGCTGTCCTTGATTACAAAATGTCTCAGTTCCAGACAGCTAAGTATAATGACAAGTTAGAATCGGTCAAGTCACAGAGTGGAGAAGCTAATGAAACAGAAGAGGCTACGAGCAGGGTCCTACCGGTTCATCTCCTCATCGTCACACAAAGACGATCAGGGTCTAGTTTCTTAGGACAGATCTTCAATCAGAACCCATGGGTCTTTTTTCATTTTGAGCCCCTGAAACTTCTTGAAATTAAGAAAAATGTGTATCCGAATGCTTCCTCTCTCCTCGCAAATTTACTGAAATGTCGTTTTGACAGAACTCCTCACCTCACCGACTTTTATAACCACGAAACGCTGCATAGAATGTCCAGTAAGGTGCTTTGTTCACCACCCCTGTGTGTGACGAATATAGACTACAACAAAATAAAGTCAAGCACCGTCAAACAATGCAGACCACTTGAAGCTGAGGCCATGACCAACCTCTGTAACATATACCCACACAAAGTGGTGAAACTTATTCGTTTGTACAGCGTCGAGTCCCTAACACCGTTACTGAAGGACAAAGACATCAACCTGAAGATCATCCATCTCTTGCGCGATCCAAGAGGGACGTTGTCTTCAAGATCGAAGGAGGATCCAAAGCGGACCAAAGCACTGTCCTTGGGCAAGAGCCTCAGTCACGATGCTGCCTACATCTGCCGCAGGATGAAACACAACTTCAACTTTGCTCATAATAACCCGGAACTACTTCGGGGTCGCTACCTCAGGGTCAGGTATGAGGACATAGCCACCGATCCTGAAGGCTGGACCGCAGCTCTCTACAAGTTTGCGGGAATGGGGGATGTCCCTGCCAACGTGCACAACTGGATCCAGCAAAATACGCACGAAAGCACATCGGAGGCCTCACGTGACATCTACTCCACGCATAGAAACTCTTCGGCCAATGCGCAGGCGTGGCGTCATCACGTGACTTTTCCCGTAGTCAAGGAGATACAAAAGTATTGTGGTGAGGTCATGGAGGAGGCGGGTTACAGACAGGTCAAGGAAGCGGGTGACCTGCAGAGGACTGATTTAAGTTTTGTTGCCCCAATCACGTGAAACATTTATCATTACCATAAAGTGCCATTTTTTCTACGATGCAATAATATTTAATCATTTTTGGTTTTCATATTTTAAAGGAAGAGAATTTCAAAGTGGAGAATAAGTCTAAGATCCTTACTGCTTGTTCTTAATTTCGTTTTCTTGCAATCATAAACATATCCCTGGAAATATTAATATATTACGCATGATTATGTTTTGATATGCCCTTTTGGGGGAGGGGGGTTGGCGGGGGGCGTTATTTTTTCTGCGGCACAGATTGGGGTTAGGTGCGTGTTGAGCCTATGGGAAAGTTTAGGGTTAGGGTAAGGGTTAAATCAAGACCTCTTTTTTTTTTAAAGCCCCAATCTGTGCCGCAGAACAAAATGACGCTGGCGGGGGAGGGAAAAAATATGGCGTCTAAGGAATAGTGCGCATGGCTCAAACTAAGCAGCTGAAAGTAGAAAACCATGCATTGAGGGAATGCGGCTATGCGTTCAATCAAACTCATTAAATTTTCATTTTTAAAGAACACGTTAGCTATAGCTGTCAAAATCATTTTAAATTACGTACTATGAAAAATTTTGAAAATATTAATTGTTTGTTTGTTTTCAAATCGTTTATAACATTTATTTGATGTCGTAGAGGGAAAAGAGATCCGAAAATTTGAACAACAGCATTTGTATAATTTATATAAAGACCACTGATACCCTTTCTAACACGCGTCCGTTTGCCAAAATCTGCAAACAACGGCCGACGATATGAAACTATATAGTCTTTTTGGCAGACTTAACTTTTTGAAGAATGCCTAAATGCCTATATGCACATTTTTTGTTTTCTTAGTTCATGTTGTGCCTTAAGCGGTTTTAATAGACTTTTTGTCACCTACTTTTTATGGGCGGCAACTTAGACGTGCCAATTTCAGAAGAGATTTTGATTTTCCTTTTTAAATACAAGTTCGATAATGTTCGGAACGCCTATTTGATCGATTTCAACATTTTGCTTTGTACAGACAAGTTTTAGTGATCCATTTGCAAACACATTTGTCACAATGGAAAAAATAATAGATAACTAAAATGTGTTCGTACATGATTGTGTATGTAAATCAATTTCCGTCTAGTCCGATTATTTGACAAGAAACGCGATATTGTGACAGTGATCTTATTTACTGCCTTTTGTGGGAACAAAGCATTAACTATCGTAATTATATATTTCATGAAAATAGTTTTCTGCCTTAAATCTTTGTTTGAAATGCTTTCATTGACCAAACGTCTTCCAATGCTGCTTTAACTTGATTATGTTTGTAAATTATGCCATTTTGATGATATTGAACTATGTGTGATGTTATTTCGTTTATTATGTTATATTATGCAATTACAGACCTGTTGAGAATCAATTTATATATTACTATGTGGACCCTGACCTCCCCTTTTCACTCCCCCTTATTTCTTGTCGTACTTCGAATATTTGAGGGCATTTTAAGAGCAATCTTTTCAGGGGGTATTTCTGCTAAATACTTCCGAATTGACATTAAACTAAAGAATGAGTAAGCTCACAAATTATATGTCATCTTTACCCGAACCCAAACTTTTCTTGGATCGTAAATGTTAGCATCTAGTAATACTAATGATATTCACCTTTGTATAAGAAGGAGAAGATGAACTGAACTGTTTCATGCCTTTTTTAGTTGCTTATCTTTATGTATATATGTCAAAACAGTACACTTCGATTATAAGTTTGTTAATTGTTGTTTAACATGATTATTTGTGTGAATTTGTCATGGTGTTTTGCATTGTTGTTGTTGCTCTTTCAGATGTTTGGTATTTTGGTATTATTGTGAAATTTATATGTTCGTGATCTTGGTTTAGATGGAATTATCTTCTATCATAATTTATAATAAAAACACATCATTAAAAAAAAAATATTCTCCTTTACTATTGTTCTGTAGACTAGTATTTTGCGTTCCGGATGTGAGAGTAAATACAAGTGTTCTGAGGACAGGCCCATGCAAAAGAATTCAATTAATGATACTTCTAATACTATTCAATCGTTTTAGAACGATATGCAATGATTGCATTGTTGTTGTTGGTAATAGTTTAATGGCGTTCATTCATTGAATATTGAATATTGAATATTGAATATTTACGCCATATCTTAAGTTTTATAAGAAAATCAGTTATATATAAGAAAACTGAGAATAAAAATGTGTAATGATATAATTAATTAGTCAGTAACGCAATTATTAGGAGTCTCTGCATGGATGGTTTGCAACTCCGTGTTTCTGCTTTTGTATAAGTTTAATCTGGTCAGCCCGGTTTCGATTGCATTGTCGCTCGTAGCAGGTGAAAGAGCATATCTCAGACTGTCCAGAACATTTTGTTAGAAGTCTGTAGCACGTTATAGGAGAGTTGAGATAGGTAGGCAGAAAGAAAGGCCTCAGAATCGGCCAGAAGGAAACAAGATGGCTTCTGGATGGTCACGCATGAGTGATTTTGATAAACGAAGTAAGATGCTAGAGACTATGCTACGAAGTTTGTAAGAAATCGGGAGGGAGGAAGGGACCTGGATAAGGCTCACAAGCACTGCGTGCAAAACGAATGGGATTTTGAAAAATAAGAATTCAGAACGGAAACAAAAACAAGGCATTGACGGAAGACGACGATATAATTATAGAAGATACAACATACACAGATTTGTATTACTCTCTCTCTTTATTGCTTATCTTTGTACTACTACTTATTTCCCTTTACAAATTTCAATAATGTATGCAGGCCACAAGAACACAATTCATTTGATAATTTATGTGTAAAAAACTTCATGGAGAGACAACAAAAAAATACAAACAAATGTCGAAGGTTCTTTGTCGACGTAAACTGGCGCGCTTGTATGGCTGGTATTGTTATTCAAAATCATCGAAGCAAAATTCGATAACTGGAGGTATCGGGGATCGAACCCGAGGCCTCTCGCATGCAAAGCGAGCGCTCTACCACTGAGCTATACCCCCTTGCTGACAGATGCAGAAAACGCAATTATCTAGAAGCGAGAGATTATTTGGCATTTCGATGAGTAGTTGAAAAGAAACATATAAATATACATGTTCGTTAATGAACAATATTCAAATTATTAAACAGAATAAGGGAGGGTGCTGACGTGAGAGGGAGAACGAGAAGGAGGGAGCTAAGGACATTAACAAACAAAAAAACATGTATATCGTCTTGCCATTTTGGAATAATAGGAAGGATGAGGCCCCTTTTTTCTTCTTTTTTTTCCCTTAAAAATGGCCGCTCGGTACATTTACCCTGACAGTCGGGCTACTTTTCAAGATGGCCGCCAGCATTTAAGATTTTATTTTTAAAAAGACAAATCAGAATAAGGTCATTTTAGCAGCATGGTTTTCATGTTATTTCGTTTGTTTTTTTAAATATTAATAAAGCAGTCGACCTCAAAAAAAGGAAGCGAGCGGGGACGCTAAACATGATTTTGTTTTAATGGCCTAATGTAATAACGTCATATTCCTTCATCGTTCTTAATAAATTCCCTGTCCGATACAAATGCAACTTGATATAAATGGAAAGCAGAATGAATGTAGAATACAAATATAAAGGAATACTAGATGGATCTTCGACGTGCCTGGCATGCTTTTATGGCTGGTATTGTTATTTAAACTCGTCGAAGCAAAAATTGATTACTGGAGGTATCGGGGATCGAACCCGAGGCCTCTCGCATGCAAAGCGAGCGCTCTACCACTGAGCTATACCCCCTTGCTGACAGGTCAGCAGATAATACAAAATGTACAAGCGGGGATTTGGGGGGGGGGGGTTGGATTAGTAGTTGAAAAGAAACAAATATACATATAAATATACATGTACGTTCATTAACAATATTCAAATGATTAGACAGAATAAGGGAGGGTGTCGACGTGAGAGGGAGAACGAGAAGGAGGGAGCTAAGGACATTAAAAAACATGTATAGCGTCCTGAATTTTTGTAATATAATAGGAGGAGGCCCTTTTCGTTCTTCTTTTTTTTCCCTTCAAAACGGTCGCTTCGTACATTTACCCTGATAGTCGGGCTATATTTCAAGTTGGCCGCCAGCATTTACGTTGTTATTTAAAAAAAAAATCAGAATAAGGTCATTTTAACACTGTGTTTTTCATGTTATTTCATTTTCTTTTAAACATTAAAAAAGCAGACGGCTTTACAAAAGGGAAGCGGGCGGGGACGCTAAATTAATGGCCTATTTAATAACGTCATATTCCTTCATCGTCCAGAAGCCCTGTCCGATACAAATGCAACTTACTATAAATGGAAAGCTGAATGAATGTAGAATACAAATATAAAGGTATACAAGATAGATCTTCGACGTCAACTGGCGTGCTTGTATGGCTAGTATTGTTATTCAAAATTCGTCGAAGCAAAATTTGATACCTGGAGGTATCGGGGATCGAACCCGAGGCCTCTCGCATGCAAAGCGAGCGCTCTACCACTGAGCTATACCCCCTTGCTTGACACATGCAGATGATGTAATTATCTACAAGCTGGAGATCATTTGGCATTTCGATGAGTAGTTGAAAAGAAACATATTAATATACATGTTCGTTAATGAACAGCATTCAAATTATTAGATATAATACTGGTGAGGGTGCCGACGTGAGAGGGAGAACTAGAAGGAGGGAGCTAAGGACATTTAAAAACAAAACATGTTTCCCGTCCTACCTTTTCGAAAAATTGGAAGTAGGAGGCCCTTTTTTTCCCTCTTTATTTTCAAAATACAAATGCAACTTGATACAAAATGGAAAGCTGAATGAATGTAGAATACAAATTTAAAGGAATACTAGACGGATCTTCGACGTAAAATGGCGTGCTTTTTTTGCTGGTATTGTTATTTAAAACTCGTCCAAGCAAAATTTAATTACTGGAGGTATCGGGGATCGAACCCGAGGCCTCTCGCATGCAAAGCGAGCGCTCTACCACTGAGCTATACCCCCTTGCTGACACACTTAAGGATAGTGTAATTATTTACAAGCGGATGATTGTTTAGCATTTCGATGATTAGTTGAAAAGAAACATATATAAATATACATGTACGTACATGAACAAAATTCAAATTATTAGACAGAATAAGGAAGGGTACCGACGTGAGAGGTAGAACGAGAAGGAAGGAGCTAAGGAATTTAAACAAAACTTGTTTAGCGTCCTAGTGCCTTTTTGAAATAATAGGAAGTAGGAGGCCCTTTTGTTTCTTCTTTTTTTATCAAAATGGCCGCTCGGAACATTTTCTCTGACAGTCAGGCTATTTTTCAAAATGGCCGTCGCATGAGTATTTACGTTTTATCATTTTTTAATTCAGAAAAAGGTCTTTTTAGCGGTAAGTTTTTCATGTTATTTCATATTTTTTGTAATTAAAAAAAAGCAGGCGGCCTCAAAAGAGGAAGCGGGCGGGGACGCTAAACATGAAAAAAATAAATTAAATAGCCTAATGTAATAACGTCATATTCCTTCCTCCTCCAGATTAATCGTTCTTAATAAAGACCCTATCCGATGAAAATATAACTTGATATAAATGGAAAGCTGAATGAATGTAGAATACACTATGAACATGACTGACAATGAAAGCGGACAAAATATACAGTTCCTCAGGTAGACAAAGGAACATCCCTTCACTGCTATTATGTAAAAATGTGTAGAACAGGTGTCACATGCATATTCACCTTTTTACATAATAGCAGTGAAGGGATGTCCCTTTGTCTACCTGAGGAACTGTATATTTTGTCCGCTCTCTTTGTCCGTAATGTTCATAGTGATACAAATATAAGACCTTCGACGTAAAGTGGTGTGCGCTTTTATGGCTTATATTGTAGTTGATTAAAACTCGTCGTATTAAAAATTGATATCTGGAGGTATCGGGGATCGAACCCGAGGCCTCTCGCATGCAAAGCGAGCGCTCTACCACTGAGCTATACCCCCTTGCTGACGAATCTGCAGATAATGCAATTATCTACAAGCCGGGATATTATTTGGCATTTGGAAGAGTAGTTGAAAAGAAACATAAATTATAATGGAGAGTGGGTGCCGACTCGAGAGAAAGTTACGTCATATTTTACTGGTTTTAAACAACAGAGTCTGCGCATGAGGTTCACATCGAAATCATTCAAGCCACGGGCTGCATAGAGCAGGGCAAATTCAGTGTTTGGGGCTGGTGTGATCATCACACCACTGCTTGTAGCTCAGATCTTTTTTTTTAAAGAAAATCAGGGTGGTCACTCCCTTAACAAAATGGAGGAGGGGACACAGAGGACAGTACCGTCTGCAGTAAATCATCAAAAGTTCATTCATGATTCGTCGTGTCAGTGCGATAACAGTATACCGCGAGCGAAAGTGAATGTCTGCGAAATAAGAACGGCAGCTCGCAACATACGTCACAATTTCGATACTATCGGTTATTTTTTGGCGATCGTTTCATGCCCATGTAACGCATTTGCATTTGGGGGGCGGCTGATTTTCGATAAAAAAGTCGATATATCTTCGTTATGTGATCATGGATTTTAATGAGACTTGTATCATTCTTCATGGTATTATTAGGTCTATATCGTCAGCTAAAAAAAAATCCTGGGGTGGACTTTCCCTTTAAGGTGGTACAAATGTATAATGATAGTTTCGAAGACATCATTGCCACAGGACATAAAAACATAAAAATGCTCTTTTTCTGTAGCATTCCTATTGCCTTTAATTTCCCCCGAACAAACATGTTTACTAATTTTAAACATTCTTTTCCTGCAGGAAGGTTTCCCTTGACAGGTCAGAAGCTTGCCAGACATAGCAATACTTGATGTTTGCTTTGTGGATTCCATCTATAGCGATAGGGGTTCTCAGTTTCTGTAGAGATTTATTTTTATAAATTTAGATACATTAAATACATTAGTAAACGGGCCTCTTCAGAGAAGGGTGTCAATTTTTTCCCCTGAAATTCATCAATGTATGATTTTTTTTTTACTGTATTGAGGCTCAAATAAACTGCTATGGTAATGTGCAAAATCGAAATTATCGAGGAAAAACATATTCAGTTGGCCTCAGTTTAGACCGAGGAGATTGTGTGGGGGTCGGGGTGGGGGTGGAGTGAGGCGGGGCGTGGCGGGGCGGGGCGGGGCAGACAAGGCTGATCTTTGACAGTTTAAACACACTTAAAAATAAGGGTTCAATTGGGGTGCAGATTTGCATCCACCTTACCACCTACGCGTATTTATTAGCAGAGGGTGCTGCTTATGTAGCAGAATTGTGCCCTTATTCCTTAGTGTGAATTAACGTTATATCTCAATCTAAAGTGTTGGACGTCGAATAAAAAAATATGAAAAAGTATTCACCTGAGTGATATTAGGCCAGCTAAAATTTGATAAAATGTAAGATATAGTTAGGCCTGATGTTGAAAGGTTCCCAAACACGCACACGAAACGCACTCAAAATGCAATGAAATTATGCCGAAACAAAACTCTCAATATATTAATATACAATTGTTTCTGCTTTCAACTTTTCATTGACTGAGATGATTAATTTTATTCATGCGGACCTATTCAACCGCTTTCATATTTAAGCCTACTCAAAATAAGGTTAAATGGTACCTTTAATTGTCTTAATTGAGGTTGGGGCCACATGCAGTTTCGATCTCCGAGAGTATTAAAGGTTGGGAGGTGGGGGCTGAGTGGGGGGGGGGGGGGGGAGGTAGATGCACGGACAAAGACCCTCTTTCTCTGGTTTTGGAGCCGATGCGGCCAGTCTTCGATGCGGATGATGACTGCAACACGCAACGTCTGTCTGAACTAACTTTCACCCCCTTTGCCTAACCCATTATTATTGGGTGTGAAAGTTACTCTAATCGAATTCTCTTTGTATCAGACTTTTGATGACGTCGGGGGTCAAACGAATGTCACTGATCGACTTCCAATTCGTGAAAAAAATGTAACAAACCGACATTCAACATTATCTGTTTATTATATCATAAGCTACCGCCATAGGCCCTATTTGAAGGAGGGGGCAAGGGGGCTAATTACCCCCTTCTGAATATCTTCAGGCCGAGGAAACGAAAAGCAACCTCTTTTTTCTTGTTTTAGTTATAAAAAAACTTATACTTATGTTTTTTTTCTTCTCTCTTCAGAGAATTAAGACCCCGTTCTCATTCACTTCGTTGGAGCGGTCTAACTAAGACCCGTTCCTCAGGAGCAGTTCTTAGGTGAGTGAGAACGGTCAAAGTGGTCCAGGAAGTGGACTTCTGGACCGCTCCAGAAGACCACCTCGGGAGGTGGTCTTGAGAAACGGGTCTTATTAAGAGCGGTTTGGACCGCTCTAACGTGCAATGTGAACGGAAGCGTACTTTGAGCGGAAGTGAGCTAGTGACGTTCCGTGTGAAACATGTAGTACGGTGCATACGGTTTGTATTCCGCGCGCGAAAAATTGACCTGCTGACCTGAGCTGCCATAGCAACAAGACCACTTTGACTCGTGGAGCGGTTTGAGCCTAAAAAACTGCTCGGAGTGTGAACGCTCGCAAACCGTTCCTCAAGACCCGTTCCTCTGGAGCGGTCTAACTTTCAAAGTGAGTGCGCGATTCCCTTCCCCAACCCATGTAACGAAAACCATGCAGGCTCTCAAAAGTGGCTTCCTTACTTAATGTACAGGTCATTATCACAGTACAACTTATATAACTATTAGATATATTGCCCCTCATAAAGCAAAGATCAGGGCGCCACTGCCACAGCCCCACATGTAATTGACTTTTTAAAAAAAATGCGGGCATGCAGGGTTAGCTTAAATTTACAGCTTACCGCGAAATTCTGAAATGGTAGGGATATTTCTGAGAATAACATTATTATCCTGGTAATCTGTTTCCCTCTCTTTTAATCTGACATCGGATATCGCCTTTAACTAATGCTATTGACGATGATTGATATTCTTGTCAAGTAATCTAGTCGCCGCTGTTCCTGATGGTATTTGAATCGCGAGCCCATGCGACAGGTAATAATCGAGTTCGTTAGATCTTTTTTTTTAATGAGGAAATCGGACAATGGATTTTTAGTGAAATGTACAGTTCTCGAGCTAATATCTGAATAAATACGAGTATAATACCTTGGTTTCTAGATTGGATATGTATCTCAAATGTTTTGGATTCAACTTGAAGTTTTATGCCAATTAAGTTCAGACATTCACTCAGTTGATAGACGTAATGTAATGACCACGCCCTTGGTAGTCGTCGCTGCAACGAGCCGGCCTCGCAATGAGTCAAATGAGCCATTGTTAAACATATTTTACCCAGCTGTTTTTATGATTTTGTGAAAATAATGACTGGAATTGAACTGAATTGAACTTGCCGAATTGAAATTCATGACATTTTACTGTGATCTCATATTTCAAGCATTCATAATTTTTTTATTATCCGATTAATCTGAAGAAAAAAAAAGATCCATCTTGTTTCTCTTGTTTTTCTTCTTTCACTCAAAGGAACAAAGCTTGGCCTTGGATTGCCATTGAAAGCCTGACCACTCCTAGGTTATATCCAACAAATCTAGACGGAAAAGAATCGACGGTATGATTGTTCCGCTCGGTATCTAACGGGATATCGATGTCTGGTACAAGCAATGACCTTGAACCCGGTCTTGAACTCTGTCTGAACTTACAGAAGTTAAAGGTACTATGTCCCTTTTGCAGCCAGCCTCAAATTCTGTAGAACTTTGCAGGAATTATGAATATGTCGTGTATGTCCTATCTGTGAAATTTAAACGTTAGCAGTGTCCTCATATTCAAATTATGCAAGGAAACCCGTTTACTTGCTAGACTTCACTGTCAGACACTATTGAGTGACTGACTGGCCTTTTTTCTTCTTTGGTAATAACATACATGAAAAGAGTTGTAAAGGGTACATGAGCATTTGTCTACATCAATAACCCACTTCTTGTGATGGCCAAGATTAAACTGATTGAATCTTTGTGCAGCGTAAAACGTATGACCATTCGGTACAATTGTCTGAAATTCAAGACTATTACTTTTGGGCTCTATAGCCCTCAAGTCGATTTGACAACTAATAGTCGTTATTTTCCCACTTGAAAACATTTTCAAGCCCCACCTTTTTTTGGGAAGTTCTAAATTAGTATTATCTTTCAAATGCAGTTGGAATTAAACTTTTTCATTTTTTGGGCCTGCAAATGTGACATAGTACCTTTAAAGGCTCTTAGGTTTTCAATAGGAATTTGAAACCATTTGGATATTTACCCCCATAATGGGTTTTGTCAATCTCCAAGAGTACACTTCACCAGGGAGTTGACTTCACTTTTACGACAAACTGGGGGGCGTTTCACAAAACTTGTCATCAGTGACAAATGACAGTGTTTGTTATAAGCTACTGAAATCCTTGCTTCTGATTGGTTATCAGCAGATTTGTCACTGATATTTGTAATTTGTCATTGAAAAAAAGCTTGGTGAAACGGGCCCCAGGTCTTATGTAATGCATTGTGCCCTGAACCCATGCCTGAACATACCCCCAAAAGGAATTCTCATCAAAATAAAATTTCCCTCACCCTCGAGATAAGAAGGCAAGTTGGAGAATTAGCTGGTAGGACATGTTCGCTGCGTTAGAGACCTGTTCAAATATTAGTTGATAATAAGTCAACATATAAATTATCATCTGAAGAATCATCATTTTAATCGCCTCTAAAAGTAAACCCCAAAAAACAAATGACAATTTATATAGGCTAATAACCAAACATGATAATAATTCCCCAGCAAATTGAGGATTCAAATTTAAAGGTTGATTCAAGACATTGGCATGGAGGCATGTATTATTTTAGTGACAGGTTTACAACCCAACCAAGTGGGTAGTATATGAGATGCCAATTATACAGTGCGTCCCAGAAAAAACGAAACCGAGAATTATCGATGTTTTATCATAACTTAATCACAATTATAATTAATAAATGACACATATTTGGAAAACTTAGATCCTCCTCTTTCATTTGATCCAACTCATATGCTTTATATCTCACGCATGAGTGATTAAAAGCAATTTGAAGAGAGGAAGCCAAAAAGTCATTTGGCGGGCGGTATCTGAATTGTAAGGAGAAAAAGTACATTTCTAGAAAGTTCAATTTCTTCTCTTTCAAATATGTGTCATTTATTAATTATAATTGTGATTAAGTTATGATAAAACATCGATAGTTCTCGGTTTCGATTGTTCTGGGACGCACTGTATAGTGTGACCCTCTCTATCTTTTGACACACAATCAAGTACTACAAGCAACTATTCTGCCATTTCATTTTCTCATTTTCATTTCATGACTGGATGCCTGTCCTTTGTACCAGCCAAACAAGAGCAACAGAATGGCGAAAATATGAAATAAATCGGACAATGCTGAGGGAGATATTTCTGTTTTCAATATGACGTCACTAATTAATCGATGCGAATCTCAAATTGGAAATTCAGTCAGTGGACTACTCTCACGCGTTGTCGTGTACACAAATATCGTTAGTTTCTGCTCCCTTCATACAAATTGAAAGCATATTATAGGTGACCCTCCCTATTTCATCAGATTTGCATCCGATTTAACGATGCGATCAATCGTATTTCGAGCAAATATGAACGATCACCGAGCTAGATCAACATTCATCGAGCTATAACTAGTTCATTCAATTTAATTGTATCAGCATGCAATTTCATGATTTTTTCACATAAACATGTAAATATCATGTTCAAATTAAAAAATGCACGTAGATGCATTCAAATTTGCAGCTGCACCGCCTTGATGAACGTTAATGTATTCAAATTCACGAATAGGCAAGCATTTATAGCAATAATAGGGCGGTCGATTTTTTTTTATTATTATTATTATTATTTTTTTTTTTAATTGTTTATGGCCTTTGCCCATACGTATAGTGATTGTAATTTTCAAAAAACAATGTACATGTATAACTTTCTCATTTTTCGTTCGATTTCATTCCAAATATCATCAGTCTGCTTCATCTCTGATTTAACTGTTTTCATTTTTAATTCAAGATGCAGCTAGCACAAACCCTTGTCATTTCGGTCGGAATGCGCTCCACAGCGTCTGAGCGATGAGCCTATGCATACTGCATGGTTGACTACACACCATAGACAATGTAATGCAGCTGCTCCCGACATAACCAGAGACTGACAGGTTTAGGCTTGCCTCATGACTTTATGTTTTGAGTGTCAAATCAAAGCCCGAAGTTTAGCTGCACCACTCACTGTCGATACCAGTACCTGTCTGGTGGAGATGACCTTGTTCCTGACCTTGACCTCGTTATGGAAGTACAAAATGTCAACGGGAAGTACGGCATATACGCTCCCATCAGAGTCCCAGGGAATGTTTAGATATCATCACTGAGAAGGGAAGAGCCTGTAGACCAGACCTTCTCAACTAGTTTATTAGAAGTGCCAAAACGAAAAGAATTTTAAGTTGAAGTGATAGAAGGGCCGGTATGAACACCCCCTTGGGAGTGATAATTCCCACCAACATCCTCATGAGCAGTCAATATTTGTATACCATTGAAGAAGCGGGCATGAGAGCCAAAATTTGATGTTAGAAACAAATTAACAGGATCTGCCGTGTTTTTTTTAACGCATATTTTGAATTACCTAATGAGTTTAACTGGAAGACGGTGCTTCATTATACATTTTACTTTATAAAATGATAATAGAATTAAGCATATAAATGGGATACCATGCGTGTTCCCAAAATGTCCGGTAAAGGGGTACTTTTTACGCACCAAAGTCCGGCTCGTAGTACACAAAAATCCGGCCCGTATTTACTTACACACCGGACTTAGGGGGTGTTTTCAAAATGAGGGAACATGCATATGCGTACCCTTAATAACACTGAGTGGGGTGGGGGATATTACCCAGTTAAGCGATACTTTGTTTAATTTAAGAATCATTTTAAACGAAAACAATCTTTTAATAGATAATGAAATAGAGAGAAGAGAAAAGAATCTTGTCGATCTTATCTTAAACTTTGCTCAGTTTATTATCAATAGAAACTATATTAGAGAATGTTTTGGAAGTGAAAAGTATAGGATACATGCTGTATATTTGATAAAAGAATTAAAGGTAGAAATTCGCTAAATTCGATATGAAATGTGATCAAAAGAATTCGTTACAAACGAAGTAAAAAGTCAGTTAGTGATTAGGTCACATTAGTTTCATTTTTTGTACTATATATGATATGTTACGATTGCATGAATTCTGTATATAAACATTGTTGTAAATAGCTGTTATTTTATGATATGAACAAATAAAATAAAATAAAAGTAGTAGTAGTTTCTTACACTATCACTGCTAATCAAATTGATTTATATTGACACATCATTTTTCAAAACCTCTTTCTGGCAATGTTTGCTACTATTGCTGGTAAACAGACTATACTTGGCTGATTAATCATCCACTAATTAGATTAAATTTCGAATCCCTCGGGTGTATCATCATATTGTTCTTCATGTTGTGTTGCTAAGATAACCACACGGTAACCGTATACTTAATATGAACAATTGAAATGAATTTACTTGAGTGTTGCTCGTTCTTGATATTATGGTGGAGGACGGGGTGCATTATTACTCGTGAATAGGTTGGCAGATCAATCATGATATGAAAGTACATGCAGTAAATTAAACCTATATAGAATATAACCAAAGAAGATCACATGCACACACGTCCACATTCACCCATACCCCAAAAAATAATTAATTATTTTGGTATTGGTTGTCATTGGTTCCGACATGTTCTTCATAATTAGCGTTGTCTGGTTCTGGTTGACTTGTAAACAGATTGATGTTTAAAGAGAGTATACAAAAAAGAGCCTGTAAGATAATTATTAGAATTAAAATATACTTCATATGACAATGCTCTATACTTAGACCGTGATACTTTGATATTAGGCTCTTAATGCTCGTGAAATCCACATTTAAGAAAAAGAGCGAATTGAGGTTTGTTCATTTTGAGCGTGTGACAACTTACCAGTTAGTTATGCAATCAACCAACATCAACATCAAATTTGTTTTGAGTTTGTGACAAACTGCCAATTGGAAATACAAAATCAACCAACAACTACTATTCAATCACGTGATCAGTGTGACGTAACAATATCCAATAATTGCATTGACACCTTCCGTCAATGCCTTTTTTTCGTTCGCGTTCTGAATTCTTCTTCTTCTTAATCTTATTTTTCAAAATCCCCATCGGTTTGCACGCAGTGCCTGTAAGCCCTAGGCAGGTCCCTTTCCCGATCCCGATTCCTTTCAAACTTAGGCTTGCATCGATCCCATCAAGGTCACCGAATTCTTCGTTTTCCGAAATCACTCATGCGTGACCGTCTAGGCGCCATTTTGTCCGTTTCAGGCCGTTTTCGAGGCCTTTCTTTCTGCCTACCATCTCACTATCATAGATGCTAAAGACTTATAATAAAATCCTCTAGTTATTATTTTTTATTATCAATATCATCATTATTATTGTTTGAATGCGAGCACCTGAACCGAGTGACGAGTAGTCAGTATGAGGGGCTCCCCCGTACCGTGTAACCTACTGAAAGGTCAAGTTCATCTTTCATACTTCAAAAATAATATTGCGAAGTCTTGTTGATTCAAATACCCAAGCTAGTTTTAAGCCTATGTGGCCGGTCACAAATACTGTACTACAGGATGGGAACCTAAATGGGACTGATAGTTAACACTTTAGCCTACCACTCCCCCCCCCCCCCCCCCCCCCTCTCCCCTTGTGTCTCTTTATGCCGTTAGTTCTTTGCAGACATGAATACAAAAACAGCTGGGAAAGCTTGAGAATGGAGTTTCGGTGTGGGCTGAAATCTGGTTATTTGCAGACAAGGGATGATATCAGTAGGAACGGAGGGGGGGGGGGGGTCGTTTGGAGGCCTCAGTTTCATTGAAGCCCCCCCCCCCCCTTATTGCACGTTATTATCGCGATCTCTCTGCACTAGCTCTACACTCACTTGCCCTCTTTTAACTATGATTGATGAATAACCACAGGCACCTCCATGCCCCGTCCTCCCGTCATCTCGACTATCTGGCAGCCTTTCCATGGCATCGACCCAACCCCTTTCTCTCTCTCTCTCTCTCTCTCTCTCTCTCTCTCTCTCTATCGCTCTCTCTCTCTCTCCCTATCCATACGTCACAATCTCAGTCCCATTACCCTCATTTTATATGTGACTGCAAACTGCAATCAGGCAACCTTTCATTCAACCCTCGCCTTTCTCTCACTCTCTCTCTCTCCGTCTTTCTCCCCCATCCCTCCCTCTAACCCTAATTCCTCACTCCATCCATTAACCCTCCTCTCTGTCTCCAATCCCATGACCGAACTCTAGCTCCCCCCCCCCCACCCTCTCTCCTCTCTCTCTCTCTCTCTCACCCCCAATCCTTCCCTCCCTTCCTCCATCCATCCTTTTCTCTGTTTAACATTTCATGACCGAACTCATCATCCCCTCCCTCACTCCCTCCATCTCGCTCTCCCTCCCACTCACTCTCTTTACCCCCATCGCAACACCGCCATCAGGCAGCCTCTCATGCATCCACCATCGCGCGTCGTATTTCAGGAATGCCGCCACAAAGATAAGTGATGATGATCGCCAAAGCACTGAAAGCAGATGGCCCGGTCTATCAAATCATAACGCGAAACAATTTTCGGCGCAACAAGACAGTTATGATGTGTGATGGGGATAGACTACGAAGGGTATAGAACAACAATACTTTTCAAAATAATGTTATTCGCCTCACGTACACTTCTGCTTATCCTCCCTGCTGGTGGCGTTGTATGGCCGGGTACAGCTATTTAGGGGCGTTGGTATAATGGCGGGGAGGGTCTCAGGAAATATCAGGCAGATGATATTGATATTTCATGCAAGAAAACATGTGAGGCCATAGAGTAAGATTCATCATTTCCTTTTTACGTTACCTTTCAATCTTACTTTCTTCATCTGTTTCGCTCTTGTTGCGGCGCTAAGGAGCGGGGGGGGGGCAAATTCCCTCGTGCCCCAGGTAGCTACGCCATTGCTCTTCGCTGCCACAGACATCGAAGCGACATTCTAATTTACGCTAAGATTAGAGAAGGGGTTATTTCACGTAGTGCACGTGGAGGGCGATTACGGATAACAAGCGTAACTGCTTATTTATCTTGTCCGATAATCGTGATGGGTTGTGCATCTTCATCATCATCTACCCGCGAGCGAGTAATGGGCGCAGGGGTCTATCCAGGATTTTGTTTTTAAAATAAAGAGGGGGCACAATATCAAGACATTTTTTGTCAAGCAAAAAAAAAAAAAATTAGGAGAACAAAGAACATTTTTGTTGGGGGGGGGTGTACCTTACTCTAAATTCTCTGCCAATGAAAACAAAAATTGTGCTCTGAACGGTTCGTCATTTGGGTTTCAAAAAGGGGGCACGGGCCGCATGTGCCCCCTCCCGTCACTGAATGGGCGAGCCAGGTTAAGGGTTTTGGCGAAAGTGAGTCGATTATCTCCTTATCATGCCACCCACGTATTGGTAGATAGGAAGATGGTCATTAAGGATGACGTCGTGAGCTCGTAAATCTTCGTCAATGGTCATCGCCAGAGCCATCTTATATACAGAGTTTGGCCAACTAGGTTTCACAACACAGCGTGTATTTTGTGTAATGTTTTCCAAAAAAAGCAGTATTCGCTATAGTGTAACCAACTGGAGCCGATTTAGCCATACTCTGTATACTGATTGCTCGTCGGCATGACCATGTACGCCAATCCTTTTATTCATTTGATTCCCGTCTGCATCATCATCAGTATTATCATCATTATCCTCCTCCTCTTCCTCCTCCTCCCATCATTATCATTTGCACCATCATCATCATCATCACAACCATCATCATATACATCATCATTACCATCATCATATACATCACCATCACCTTCCTTACAATAATCGTCAAGGTAATACAGAACATTCAAGAAAATGAAAGGAAAGATTTGAAAAGAGGATGAAGAAAGGAAGAAAGAAGAGAGGAGGAGCAGAGATGGGGTAGAAGACTGTGATCACAGAGAAAAAGAAAAAAGAGAAGTAGGAAGGAGAAGAGGGAGAAGAAAAAGAGCATATGAAAGAGAAGAGGAATGAGAGTAGTCGGGAAGCGAGGAAGCGAAAAAAAGAAACTGACGCATTAAAACAGGAGGACAATGAGGAGGAGGAGGAGGGAGGGGGAAAAGAGGAGGAGGAGGAGGGAGGGGGAAAGAGGAGGGGGGGAAGAGGAGGGAGGGGAAGAAGAGGAGGAGGAGGAGGAGGAGGAGGAGGAGGGAGGGGAGAAGAAGAGGAGGCGGGAGAAGAAGAGGCGGGAGCAAGAGGGGGAGGGGATGAGGAGGATAATAATGATGGTGATAAGGAGGACGAGGAGCAGGGGGATATGATAATCATTCCACAACATGAATCAAAATCTTACAACATGAACAAAAATACATTGAATCACAGATTACTTCACTTTTTAGATTTCATTTCTTAGTTTCAAATAGATTTCATTTATTCCCCATCCAGACCGCAAATAAGTCACATATACAGTTTCTATATCGATCATCATAAATATTTCTTGAGCCTATATCTACAAATGGTTTCTATATTACCTAAGTCAATTACACAACATACATACATATATGGCGGATGCATGACAGATGTTCTTGTATAAATAGTGAATAGAACATTTTTTTTTAATCAATCTCGTCATTCATGGTTTTTTCACCATTTGAAACAGCGAAACATGAATCGCTTACGTAATGCTAGCGATTATTATCTAGGCAACAAGTTCATTATAAACGGGAAAACTGACAGAGCAATGTACGACTGTTAACCGCGTATTCAACTACACTCTTGCCCATTGGAATACATTTATGTTACTTGTGTAATGAACCGATTGTGACAATATGATTTATTCTTGATAGACGAGAAGATAATATCAACTTTATATCTCAATCATATTGTCACAATCACATTGTCACAATCGTGTCACGAAAAGAGGTAAACATAAGTTTATTCAAACATTATGGGCATCAGTAACTATGTTATGACCTATTAAAATTGTAAGATGTATAACTCTGTGGGACTAGTTTGGATAAAGTATAATTCATTAGCATAACTAAACATTAATAATTTTGTTCCTTTTTTATACCCTGCCTTTGTTTTCGAAACTCTTGTGGTGTTTAGCTCTGTATTTTACACTGTGGAATGTCTTGTTGTAACTGAAATGTTTTAGCATTGAATAAGGCATGGCAATTGATACACAGGACACAAATCACCCAATGTATCATCAACGGCATTGACACTAAACACAGACACCAAATAGACACCACTGCCAAGCCATGCAATGCAGGTGAAACCAACAGTGCTTAATCTACATCTGGTATTTGACTAGAGTAGTCTACTTCAGTGTTAGATTTAACACTAACACTAATACTAAATCATAGCCCATATAAGTATCTTTTAATTTGCATACTTGTGTCATTGAACTATCAATAAGTAGTCCCAAGCACAAGCTAAACTAAAATAAAATCTAAGATATAGATAGTTGGCAAGCCTTCAAAAGGAGTTCTTCTGGCAATGTATAAACATAAAAAAGGCAAAATCTTTTCCTAAGAAGACGATAGCAAAGGCTTTCATGAAATCAACTCAAGGAAATTTCAATACTCTGTGATATTGCCTCTAGAAATAAACTTTGAGTCATGTATTATGTCACATTTCAATAGGTAATAGATTATGCAATTGGTTGATTTTTTTTAGTGGAAGTACAGTGTATTCAAACTAGCATCCATTCATAAAGCAATAGTCAACACCATCCTGATGTAAATAGCAACTAATTACAAATTACAAATTACAAATTACAAATTACTTGGTAAGTTAGCAGCTTGTGAAAAGAGAGTAAATTACAAAACAAGGATGAAAAACTATTTTGAGTATTGTCACTCACACTTGAACTGGCGACCTATGACTTTACATACAAACACTTTTGTTCTTAACAATAGTATAACAAACAAATACAATGTAAATACAGAAAGAGAAAGAAACCTGCCTTCTTCACTTTGCATTACACTGATACAAACACAATGAGCTAATTTTGTCATTAAATATAAATATCTCCTGTATATCATATTAATTCTGAATAACCAACATGTACTCATATATACACACAAAACAAGATAAGATTTAGGTTTAAATTTCATAAGAAGAAAACAAATTGCAACATATCATCAGAATACCATCTGCACACTTCTCCTACATACAAGACAAAATAGTCGTACAAATACGTACAAAATCACTACCTTGTGACATGCACTGTCGCGGCTGAAGAAGACACTATGCTTCATAAATATTCATGATAAATAATCATTTTCATTATACACGCATAATCTATTTCTCCCTTTAAGTCAAATGAAGGCCCTAGGTTCAAACCTTTATCGTTCCTTGATGGTATAGAAGATCAAGGATACCTGCAAGAGGTCTAAGCGTGCGACCATGCAACCTCGTTCTAGTCAGGCATTATTTAAAGTGTTACTGTTTATCAACTGAACAAAAATACTCTTTCCTAAACCACATAGCCATACCATCTCAGTCTACCCATGGACATATTCATCTCCTGTGAAATCTTTATCAATCCTACGGATGGAAGAAATCTATGGTACATTCTTCTTTCTATCATGTTTAGAGGTAGTGTACATCAATCTACGGTATTCATCCTCATCTGGGCCTGTTCAACACGCTGTACACTTGATGACTTCATCACCCATCATACGCTTTCCTTTCACCTTGTAGAGGAACTGCTTAACCGTTTCCAAACCAACTCCAGACCGACCCATTTTCAGCCATTAGTTGAAACGTGAATTTCTGTACGGTTTACAAAATCGGACTGGGCCCCGTCTTACAAAGAGTTGATATTGATCGCAGCTTATTTGCAATTGATATCAATCGCAACTATGTACATATTAGATAGGAAACTGCAAACTTGCGATCGATTTGGATCAATCGCAACTCTTTGTAAGACGAGGCCCTGGTGTTGGTCTCATATGGATGACTTAGGTATGAATGTTAATAGTTTCATAGAGGAGTTGACCTTAAAAATAAGTCAAGTTTTACCAGGAGATTTGAAATTGCAAGAAACTTGGCACGACACACTACTCTCTTTTTATAATGAGTTCTTTGGTCTATTTTTGGATTTGTGGTGGTAAGGTAGGGTAGGCATTTTGTTGTGGATAACTGGCGATTTTAAATTGCAAGAAAACTTCAGGAACTTGGCACGACACACTGCTCTCTTTAATAATGAGTTCTTTGGTCTATTTTTGGATTTGTGGTGGTAAGGTAGGGTAGGCATTTTGTTGTGGATAACCATTGTCTGGAGGACACGACACTTCCTTCACATTAGCACGGCACGATGACAGAGGCAGGAGGCAGGAGGCAGGCAGACAAGTACATTGACATACACTTAAAGAGAAGGACTAGTTCTGGTGAAAGTAAAAATACATTTGTGACCTTTTTTCATTCCTTAAATGTTAGTGTGGAAGAAATAAAAGAAGACATTACCACCTGTACAGTATCGCTCTTCAAATGCCCTCGTTTTTTGAAAATCTATGACATGATATACATCATTGCTGTCTTGCTGAAAGGTTTGGTCAGATTATACATTTCTATGTGCAGTGCATGTCAAATGTGGTCATCGAGACACGGTCACATTGTTATTATTTTGATGATTAAAAAACCTCTTTGGTGCTACATGATCAAACTTTTCTCATCGCTACCAGAAAGATTATTACACATTGAAATTGCATACCGGTAGCCTGAAGTCAACTTTATCTTTAAGCCCAAAATCAACATAATGCGCTTCATGTTTGCTAGGACCTGTGTTACATGTAGCCTCTAATTAAAACCCACTTGCTATTCGATTACATCTTCTTCTTTTTAAAGTCCTGTGGTTTACCGCAGCATCGTAAGAGAGAACAATCTTTAGGCTTGACTCAAACATCTAATTTCCTTTTCACATTATGTTCTTGCATTTAGTACCTGCAGCCTAGGATGACATGGTAATCACACCAAACCAAATTAAATTATCAAAAACATTTGTTGCCAGATTTCTCTCTTTATGGTCAAAGCATTGCTTGAATCACACCTGAAGGCTGAATCATGCATCATACTAACATTTTCAGAATAAGTTCCCCAGAATACTACTGTTTATTTAAAGTTTAATTGTCTACATGTATATCCCCTTCCCTTTCCTCCCCCTCTCTCAGTTTTTCTCTTTTCCATAAAACTTAATCTCCATAGATTCCAGACAAGATTATCTTAGAATATCATTCTCATGTTTATTATTAGAAGATGTTTGAAAACAGCACAGTTCTACAAGTAAAACATTTCTTTCTTTCGTTTTTCTTTTATTTCTTTTCCTAGGCACCACACATGAATTGCCCAACTCTTGCCACATTCACTCCTACAATTTCCTGTTGTTAACCTTCACCATACATTAATGTAGTTAATGTCCTAATTCTATGTCTACTATTTAAAGCCAGATATAATGTTAGTTGTTTGCAACCAGATAAGCCCATATTAAAGCCAAGCTTAAATCTAAAGCTTGGTAAGCTCTTAAGCTGCTTTAAATGTTTATTGTTAAGATATCTCAATTAAGCTCTATTAGTACATAATGTTAATTGTTTTCATGTTGATAAGTAGATTACACAACAATGTTAATCACCTGCCCAATATTAGACCCTCTATAACCAATTACAAGTTTTTGTTTGCATGTTACTTTAAAGCTCTGTACAGAAACCATCGCTAAGACAAACATTCTGGCAGTTCATGGAATTCACAAACACATTTCCGCAAAGAAATTATTCAAATATATCCCAACAGTGCCCAGAATTAGGAGTAAAACCATATTAAAACCCTTTCAGTTAAGTAGATGGAAATAAAGACCAAGATAAAAATGGTATTCATTCATGGTGGCTAATTGTAAAGGGATAGCGAATAGGAGGGAATGACCAAATTTAATTCATTTTAAAAACAAAATATTTATGCTAACACACTCCTTTAAGAAAATACAGCATTTCCTGTTTCAAACATACACAAACAAAACCAAAAAAATCATGAAGGTTCAAAACACATTTGAACCTCACTCAATGGCTGCCCCAAAGTACCTGCTAATCTAATTTTCACCAACTGTGTCACAAAAATAAGTAATCAAATTCAGAAAAGTAAGCTGTTTGGCTTAGGCTTCGGCTCAGGTTGGACATGTGTTTGTCTGAGAGTTGACAAATCACAACTTTCTGCCAAAACATCCAACAAAATTGATTCCATATTTACCACCTGCTTCAGCACTTGTCCATGTTCAAGAACAATTGTTATCGTGAGAATTGAAGTTATCCTGAAGAGGTACGTTTAAAGGCATCGTTTAACAATTTAAAATCTGAGATGCACGGCCCTACGTATTATCAGTGTCTGTCATATGGTGTAATATTGAAGCCCTAAAAAAAATTGCGCTTCAAAATGATCATGAAGTGCCTCAAAAAAGTAAAAATCTTTGAATGACCGGTTTTACCATACTCGTTTTCCCCAGTAGACTGTAGTGTTAGGAAAACGCAAAATTTGGTTTCGATTTCCAATCATAAATATCTTGATAATCAGACAGGCGATCGGCTTGTAAAAGTCATGGGGTTCCTGACTGACCTTAAGGTTTATAATTATCATTGCAGCATGAGCTACATCCACGATTTTGTTTCAGAATCTGAGACAAAGTTATTGGATCCCTTTAAAGGAAATAATACTATTACTATTACTAATAATAATATGTCTTGTTTACACAGGGTAGCCTCATCAGTATTAATGCTTAGTCTCTCTGAGGACAAATCTGTTTTTAAAAATAATTTGTATTTTGGGTTCCATACAGGTAAACAATATTAAAATATCAACTTCAAATGTAAAGCGATAAGGCCAAGTTCTACTGATTTGTGAGATTACTAGTCGGTGAACTTTTAGTGGCCTTGATGTGAAGTAATTTCATCGGAAAGGAAAAACGGTATCCCCCGTCTTTTATAATTCTATTTCTATTCAATTTAAAACTTCTTGGGTGGTCCCTCAACTGAAACAAGTGCACATTCCCATCCTCTCAGTTTTTATAAATCCTCCATGTACATGTAATATATATATATACCTGACAATAAGGTAAATGAATTTACAAACATGAAAACACATATGAGGGACAATCAATAAATAGACATAGAATATCAAAATCCCACAAACAAATCATTAATACACATGTATAGACGAAGAACATTTCCACTGGCATGAATACCTATTCAAATATCGCCATCTCATACATCTCTCTTACCGGTATTCATATTTTTTCTTCACATTTTTGCATTTATAACTCTCAATTACACAATTTCAGATTGCTCAATCCACATTCTGGATTAATTAGATGTAAATCCATTACAATATTTTATTTGTAGTGACCTTATGTTATTGAGATGCTTTGATAGAATTTCATTATCAAAAAAAAAATCTACATTACAAAACGTTTAGTGGCATTTATATTGATAAATCCACCACCGTACTCTACCCATCTTCCAAAGATGGAACCTATCCTCATCCTCCAACCTCTTCTATTTGCAAACTCCAAAGTGCTATGTAGCCTATCACGAAGATCTCTTGATAGTCATTTGGATTTAACCATCACTACAAGCCTCACTACTCTTAAAGGTTTAGACCAGTTCTGGTCATGCGATTGAATTGTGAAAGAAAAGTTGTGGAATCGATCAGAAAAGGGTGATCCTCAAGCAAATAAGTATTGGTGTGTACTGCAAGGTTCTGGAATCATCAAAGTGATAAGAAATTTGGCCCAGTCTTGGTAAAGTTACAAACACTGTACACAGAAAGATGTTCATGGGACTATGCGATATCTATCCAGTCTGGATAGATATAATAATTTACTACATATATCAATTAGTAGGCAGTTTCCCTGCAAAATTGATATCATCACGTATTAGTCAAAACATATTCTTTCATATGATTGGTAATAAGAACTTCCATTTCATTTTTTGAGAGGGAGGTGTTTCCAAAACTGGTCTATACCTTTAACCCGACTTCCATATTTGCAATACCAACTATACTTCTACTACTAATAATAATAATTTTGTTAACTTCAGCATCAGCACTGTTCTTCTCCTGGGGGCCCTGCAATTATCATTACACCAGTGATTGCCAGGTTACCCATTAACACCTGGGTGGAGAGTGGCAAATGTGGATTAATGTCTCACCAAAGAACATAAGTGCTGGGCTGGGATTTGAACCCTCAACCCTCTGGCTTGAGAGTCAAGAAAATAAACCACTACACCGCAACAATTTGATAGTTAAGTAGCTCATCCTGCAGATATCTACAATTTTTCATTTCAAATCAAATTCAAACCTGACCAGAAAGGCCGCTCAAAGAAAACACAAAAAAGTGAGGCCGGTGGTCTTTATATACAGGTCACACTTCTCTTGATGAAACACTGTTTGGATAGGGGGGAATGTGGTCTTTCTATACAGGTGGTTGCTACAGCCTATTTGACTGTATTATATGTACCTGTGCATACACCATTTTACTTTATTCAATTCTACGGCATGTAACTAGAAATGTGTTAGTTGAAATTTTGGTCCACAGTTTTTCCTGCACATCTGCTTTTATATAGCATCAAGTTTTGGCCGACGTTTAGGTCTAAGTTTGGTTCAAAACGATTCATTCAATCAGAAATGACATCAATACATCACATGCTTTGGTATGGTAAAGGCATTTAAAGTCATAATAAACAACCAGAATTAAATTCCCTTGATTTACCTTGTATAATATCATCAATCAAAATATATATCTTTTTCATAAATTTACTAAGACAAGCAAAAATCTCAATCCATAAACATGTATCAACATGTACATGTATATATATGAGAAGATTGCACAGTTATGAATACTAATATAATTACCAATTTACACAAAAAAGGGAAAAACTAAGGAGCAATTTGGGAGGGGAAGGGGGGAGGGGGGGGAGGGGGGAGAGGGAGGAAGAAAAATCAGCAGATTCACCTAGCTTTCTGGACAGTGAAACAAGTTGAAAGACATTTTTTTTTTTTACGATGGGAGAAGGGACACATTAAAACTGCATTAAATGCACATGCACATTTAATATAATCAAAAGAAGATGTCAAATATATTGCATCTCCCAGATGAAAAAAGGAAAAATAGCTGGAAGTTTCGCTCAAAAATTTACAGACAGAAACATAGACATAAGGTATCATCAGCAGGCTTAACTGCTTGTGTATACATATCTCCTCAAGGACTTTGGTGCCAGGCAAGTCGCAATTCATGTAAATGTTTTGGTGACCAATCTTTACAGCAATGCAGTCCCGTCCATGAGGTTTGGTGTTAGTAAATGGGGACCGCTTCTGGTAGCTTAGAGGGCTGAAGCGTCATCGTGAGTCTCGAGGATATAGAGTGACAAAGTAGTCCCACTCATGAGGTTTGGTGTTAGTAAATGAGTACCTATTCTGATAGCTTAGAGTAGCTCGGAGGGCTGAAGCGCCGTCGCAGGAACTTGAGGATGTAGAGAGGCACGTTGCTGACGAGGGTGATGACCAGAACTTTCCACCAGAACGTGAAGGTGGTAATGAAATCACGATCTGTGAACGGAAAAGAATAGAACGAGGGAAGAAAAAATGAAAGGTTATATAGGACAATTGTACAGAGAAGGTCAAGTACAGTCAAACCTGCTTGTAATAGTGACCACCTGTCTACAAGGACCACATTTTTTGTTTCCCTTGAAATTGTTTTCTCATTGAAACATGTACTAAAGGAACCTGTCTCCAAAGGCCACTTTTTGTGTTTCCCTTGTGCGGTCGCTGTAGAAAGGTTTGACTTTACTAGTAAACCTGAAAAAAGTACAAAACAGCTTAAGAATTGAATTTGTGACCTTTCCAATTCATTCTATTCCTGTTCGGAAGAATTTCATTGTAGAATGTGAGAGATGGCAGTCCATGTCTGCACCGTGATGAGGCATTGGCTTGCTTGGAGATATTACATATTTCAATAACATAACATATCCTACATGATAAACCTCTCTTTAGTATGTTGAATAAATGGAGTCATCTGATTGGACAAAATTGGAGTCATAATTTTAGCCATGCCCGACTAACGGTCCACATTTCTAAATTTTGCTGAAATCCGCACTGGTTTACGTGTAAAGAGTTTCTTCGTGCGAGCACTGATACCATACAGTGCAGTGAGTGTGCGTTTCCCGAATGATCGTAATATTCAGGCAACTTTCCAGCAAAGACAGTGTCACAGATTTTCTCTGATGTTTTTAACCTATCTTTACTCAAGAAAAGGATAAGGTAAGAATTCTTTGTAGATTTGTTTGTGATTTCGGTATATAAGAGATATATGGACTGCTTTAATATTCGAGACATAGCGGTTTCTATACTGGCTCTTAGGGATGTTACATCCACTTGGGCCTATAGAAACAGCCATGCCTCTCATAGCAGTCAATATATCTATACTACTACTATGATCATCACTGAATAAACTTACCAAAGTATCCGGTAAAGATGAACATGGAAGCGATGTAGATGACGACGCTCATAAGCTCTGCGATGACCATCGGCCACTGCCACGTGCGGATGGTCAAGGCCACCATGAGCAGCTCGGTGATGATGAGGGAGGTGAACGTGATGGAGATGATGTGGAGGAACTCTCCTTCGAACAGCCAGAGGGCGCCGTACATGATGATCCCACCCTGGTAGACGCTGATCAGGATCCAGACAAAGAACATCTTCCAGGACAGCATCCGACCCTGGTGATGGCGGAAGGAAAGATACGATGGGGGAGAGGGTGATGACACGAGGAAAAGAACAGACAGGTAGATTTGAGATTAGAGCTTCAATTTCACACAGTATTAACACTGATTAATATAAATTTTACAAAGGCAAAATTGGCTATTCCATTAAACCGTATCAAAATAGTTACCTCTTGTACCTCTAGACATCAAGAAAGAGAGAGAGAGAGAGAGAGAGAGGGACAGAGAGGGAGGGACAGAGAGAGAAAACATTATCACAGAACTGGATATGTACAATACTTCAATTTGTTTCAAAGAAAGAATTCTTCTGAACTTCTTGTGTGTATGTTGCATTTTCTCATTCCCCTCATTGCACTAACCTTTTTCCACTCTATATTATTTCTCTTACTATTTTGTTTTACATGTACTCGTCTTCCCTCCTTCTTTTTCCTCCTATCCAATTTTTCTTCTTCTCATTTTCCCCTTACTCTCTTTGTTCTTTTTATTGTTAAAGCCACAGAGAGAAGTCAGTGTCCATGTGCATTGCATCATAATTCGCAAATCCCAGATTTGGTTGAATTACTAGTCAATGCGTGCACAGGTCTCTCGGGCAGCGAAGCTCATCCCACCAGAAAATACTCCAGGGGGGGGGGGGGGGGTGTTTCTCAAAGATCCTAAGTTGAAACTTATTTTTAAGTTGGACTTAAAAATATTATGGAAATCCATTAGCATCTATGAAATATTTTGTAATAGTTATATTTAAAGGCATAAAATATTGATTCAAATCATTCATATTTTCTATATCAAGGAGATTTCATGTTCTTGATTGGGAATTTATAAAAAGCCTAAAATACTTGAATTTTTGCTTTTGAATATATTTTATTTTAAAGGCTACAAATGGCTCTTCATGATATTTAAGTCCAACTTAGAGTTAAGTTCGACTTAATCTTGAGGGTAAGGGAAATTTTATCATGATAAGAATTCCATAAGGCGATAGGTTCAGAGCACAGTGCTGTCCATAAGACCTGTATAGGGTAAACACCTGAACAGTGTCCAATTCCAAATGAGAACCCACTACTATGAGCCTTTATTAAATCCCATGAATAAACCTGCCTTTTAACATTCATCTTACCTTTTGTAAGTCTTTATAAAGCTCAGGGTATTTGATAGCTGTCTCTGGTGTTACGTCTTTATCTATCACTAACAGGAAAACAGGGAACATTGTGTACACTGTCACATACCTGGATAAAAAACAAAATAAGAAACCGTGTCTCAGTATTCATTACTAGGAACTCATTACTTTCATCATCAATATCATCATTATTATCATTATCCCCATCATCATTATCACCATCATCATTATCATCAAAAGGAGATGGAATTGATCTATATTCTTAGAATAGCATCTTGATTTTATTTAGACTTTCATGAAAGTTCCACTAAACAAGTATTTAAAACAAATCAGTAGAGTGGCGAAATGTGACGTCATCAGAAATCTATTTTTGGAATTTTTAAATTTGTTCTTTATTTTTCTCAGAAAGAGCATCAAAAATAATGTCCAAATGTCGAAAACCAATCGAATATGTTAAGTATTTGCTGAGATAAGACCATCTGAATAAAAAGATTTCCTATAGGAACTCAGTGTTATTATTGCACTTGTTCATAACATTACGAGTCAGAGCAATATAACACTGAGTTCCTATAGAACATCTATTTACTCAGATGGTCATATCTCAGCCAATACTTAACATAATCATTTTGTTTTCGACAATTGGACATTATTTTGTATGCTCTTTCGGAAAATGAAGAAAAAATTGAGAAATTCAAAAAATAGATTTTTATGATGTCACAGCTTTGGTACTCAATGCAGAACTCAGTTACAACATCACATCTTAGCATTGCCAATTTGACGGGTATGACTGACTTACCCTACAGAGAGGACGCCCTGATACAGAGCTATGGAGGAGAAGTAGAAGAGAGACGAGAAGATGACCTGCATGGTGGAGATGATCAACCCACGATGCATCACAAAGTGACTCAGCGAAGCAGAGCTCTTGTAGTTGTTGCGGCCGTGGACCATGAGAAGACGCCCAAGGTAGCGGAAATGCGTCAGGGAGAAGTCGGCGGCCAGCGAGGCTTGCTTTCCCTCCTGTAAATTTACAGAAGAAAAAAAATGGGTTTAAAGCCCCACCGCACTAGTTTGGCCAGGAAGGATTAGACCTCCCGGCATGGTCACTGACAGGTGGTTATCTCATCAAAAAGCTCTCAATTAACATAAGAAAAAGGGGATCATGGGGGACCTATGGTCACCGATTAGCAGAGCTGCCAACCTCCAGCACAGAAAATCAGTAATCACAAGGCTCAAAATCAGTAATTTGGGGTATAAATCAGTAATTTCCTATGCGGCGCTACGAATCTATAAAAGATTCGTAGCGCCGCATGAGTGAGTAAGGTATGATTTTGGTTACGTACGTAACCAAAATCATACCTTACTCACACACTCTGTGGTGGGGAGCTACGGGGCTGAGAGTTGCTAACAAATCCAACGCACCTTCGGAGATGCACAGCGCGCAATCATCGGTGTTCTTAAGGACATTTTTACATTTTTACAACTTTACAAGTACGAGTTTCTGGTCAGTTTTCTTCTTATTTCTTTGGTTGCACAACGATTAAAAAGATAACTTCTTCAAATTTGCTGCTGACGTGGTTCAGAAAAGATCTTGTCCGATGTGTTTTCAATCAATTTTGTTAATATATTTTGTTGTATGAAGTTGCCTACAAATAATGGACGTGCTGTTTTGACTTGCGATTTTTACTCTTTCGGCGTAAAGGCCGCACCCCGACTTTTTGATATTTTCTCTTCCAAAAATACTGCGACCTTTACGCCGGCAAATACGGTAGGCGCAACCTTAATTTACGCATAAACCACTGACCTCTAGAGGTCATTTGGTTTGTTTACTCGTAAATTAAAATGGCGCCCATGTCTGCGCATGCACACTGTTGTAACCGTAAACTGGTGTATTCAATCAGTGTAGGAATTTTATCCTCTTAATGCCATACACATTTGTGCAATAATAAACATGTCGTCTAAAACAAACAAGAGAAGGCGATACTTAGAACCAGTATGGAAGGAGCTTAATTTGATATTGACAGAGTTCTGTAATAGTAACTGTAGAAAAAATGATATGCTGGTCTGCAAAATGTTCTGGTTGTGCAAGAGTTTAAAAGATTACAGGAGTGTGGTTCTGTAGATTGAATTACCTTTCCGATTAAACCGACCCCAGCATTGGCTGCTTGAATCATGCTCACATCATTTCCTCCGTCCCCTAAGAAGGAAGAGAAAAGAAAGCACAAAAACAGATGAAAGTAATGATTTCTATAATATAGCGTTATGCTGCTACACTGTCTATTACACCTAGTTTGGCTTGGGTGTAATGATTCTGAATAAGAAAGTTGAATGATTCAGAGTTTTGAAGTTCAGAAGTAAATAGCGTACTAAAAAAAATATTCAATTCTTATACTGCTTTTGACATACGTGTACTGCTCTCACTGTAGTTCCTATCTATATGGTATAAACTGTCAGAGCCATGAGCAGGGGTTGATCTGCACACTACTCCCCAGTAACCTTGATTATTGTGGCTGCATACATCAACATATACATCATTTCACTTACCATATTTAACACACTCCATAATTTCCTAATCTAAATCATTATCATCATCAATTTGTTGAATGGTTGTCATCTTCATCAAAATCATCATTACCATCATCACCATTACTAATATCACCATCACTTTCATCGCCACTTTCACCACCATCATCACCATCACCATCATCACCATTACCCTCATCATCACCATAATCCTTTATCATCATTATTATCAACATCATCATCCTCTTTACCATGACTAACACCATCATCATCATCATTGTTACCATCATCATCATCATCATCATCATCATCACCATCATCATCATCATCTTCTTCTTCATCATCATCATCTTCTTCATCATCATCTTCTTCTTTATCATCATCATCATCATCATCATTATCACGGTGGTCATCACATCATTTTCATCTTCACCACCTCCATCACAATCACAACCACCATGGTCATTATCATCATCACACTAACAATTAACTAACAATATCATCATCTTAAATGCAATTACCAATTGTCATTATCATCATCACACTGCCATTTTCCAAGTCTCCCCCTCCCAATCCTCTTTCCTCTTACCTATTGCACATGTCCTCTTCCCTGTATGTGTTTTGAGAAGGTTCACTATGTCGGCTTTCTGGGTCGGTGAGCATCTACACACCACCACTGCTGGGCACTGGCAAGCTAGCTCGATGAATTCATGCTCATAGAACTTGAGACAGACCTGTTTCAACATAAAAAAGACAACTTAATCATCTGTCCTATAATAATCTTCACCAATCTCTTCATAAAGCACTGGCAAGCTAGCTCGATGAATTCATGCCCATAGAACTTGAGACAGACCTGTACCAACATAACAAACAATAAAAGTCAACATCCAGTTTCATTCCATCAGCATCTCTTTCCTGTTCTCCATTTATTTCATTTTTTTCCTTCTTGATTTCTCTAAATGCCCCATTAGTGGATTCTTTTAACAAAGGTAGCCTTTTCACTCAGGCTATACCACATGGTGATACTGAAAGCCTAACTTGTAAATAACAATCGTCACAGAACAACCAGTCATTTATCTTCTAACATTTTCACTTATTTCTCTAAACAAAGTGCAGTATGTAATGGCCCACTCGAATATAATCCACTCACAAATTGGCACTTAGCATTTGCTTTGAATGCCTGTGTGTAAACATGGGCATTCAGAAGCTTCTCAAAGTCTGAGCAAAATGACTACATCAAAACTGAGGACAAAGATAATATTTGCCATTTCTAGATTGCTTTTTAGATGACTTTTGGGGGTCAGAGGGGATTAACCCTGTGTTACAGCATATGAGTTACTGCCCTTCTGGTTCCAAGCAAAAAATGTAGTGACTGGAACAAACAGACCATCTTGCATTGCTAGAACAGTCTCTGTATACAGGTTTCAATGTATATCCGTCCGACTTACATCTAATGATTCCCCCATGATGACTAGGGCGCAGTCACTCTTTCTCCTGAATGAGTTCAACTCAGAATGGGCTTCCGACCGGTTGCTGACTTTCTTGAAGACAAAGAGGGCCTGCCTCGTCGACACCAGCTTGGCGCTCTTGGCGATGCAGCACGCCGTCTCCAGCTTGTCCCCGGTTAACATCCAGATCTGGTGAAAAGCGAAAAACACTTATTATTCCTCAAAGGGATTGGGTATCTTCGTCGCGGATTCTTAACGAAATCCTAGGTTTAGCTCATGCTGCAATCATAATTATAAACCTTTAGGTCGGTCAGGAATCCCATGACTTTTACAAGCCAATCCCCTGTCTGATTATCAAGGTATTTATGATTGAAATTCGAAATTTAAAGAAAAAAAGTTTTCCAACGGTTTTTATATCACTTGTCTATTGGGCAAAATGAGTATGGTCACTCAAAGATTTTTGCTTATTTGAGGCACTTCATGATCACGCTGAAGCGCAATTTTTTAGGGCTTCAATAATACACCATATCACAGTCCCTGATAACATGTAGGGCCATGCATCTCAGATTTAACATTTTAAACGATGCCTTTAACATATTTAATCAAGTGGAAGTCCCGTCTCACCTTGATACCAGCGTTCCTGAGCATCTCCAGGGTCGGCCGGACGTCTTGCTGTAGTTTATCCTCCACCCCAGTCAGGCACAGTAGCTCCAGGTCTCTCTCGATGCTCTCTACCACCGCTGCTACCTTGGATGCCCTCTCTGTTACACTTAGCTTGGCCTGGGTGTAACGATTCTGGACAGCAAAATGGAATGATTGGGAATTTTGAAGTTCAGAATTTTAAAGCATCACTGCACTACCTATAGCTACTTGCGCCCTCTATTTAGCAAACAATGCCTTATTGGTGCCTGTTGGTCCCCCTTGGTCCCCTTTTTCTTATGTTAATTGAGACTGATTTGATGAGATAACCACCTGTCAGTGACCATGCAGGGAGGTCTAATCCCTCCTGGCCAAACTAGTGCAGACAGGCTCTAAATAAATCTTAGCTACTACAACAAGCTCAAATCAGAAGAAAACTAGATGGAATTCGACTGCGCGCAGTCGAAAATGATGCCTCCGTCATAGAGCAAGTTTACAAACCAAAACAGAAGAAATTTTTCAAATTCAAGTTCAATTGTAATCCATTAACAACAGGTTCTCAGAATATCGTGATTACAAGCAATTTCTCCTATACATATATGACCCTTTGATCTTTGACATCATGATCCTTATATCTACTCAGTTCATTGGCTCTGCAAGATATCCTGAGTTAAATAGTAATCCATCTGTCAGTTCTATAATGAGAATGCGTTCACAAGCTATTTTTGCATACATAATGAGCCCATGACCTTGGACCTTATGAACCAAGAATCTACTCAGTTCATTGGCTCTGCAAGATACATAAATGATCTAAGTTTGGCAGGAATCCATCAATCTGTTCTAATGATAATACGATCATAAGCTATTTTTGCATACATAATGTGCGCTGTGACCTTTGACCTTGACCTCATGATCCCAAAATCAAATCAGTTCATCAGCTCTGCAAGTAACATACATGTACATGACCTAAGTTTGGCAGGAATCCATCAATCGGTTCTTGAGATAACGCGATCACGAACTGTTTTTGCATACATAATGAGCCCTGTGACCTTTGACCTCGTGACCCCAAAATCTAATCAGTTCATTGGCTCTGCAAGATACATACATGACCAAAGTTTGGCTGGAATCCATCAATCGGTTCTTCAGATAACGCGATCACAGGCTGTTTTTGCATACATAATGAGCCCTGTGACCTTTGACCTTTGATCTCGTGACCCCAAAATCTAATCAGTTCATCGACTCTGCAAGATACATACATGACCAAAGTTTGGCAGGAATCCATCGATCGGTTCTTTAGATAACGCGATCACGAGCTGTTTTTGCATACATAATGAGCCCTGTGACCTTTGACCTTTGACCTCGTGACCCCAAAATCTAATCAGTTCATCGACTCTGCAAGATACATACATGACCAAAGTTTGGCAGGAATCCATCGATCGGTTCTTTAGATAACGCGATCACGAGCTGTTTTTGCATACATAATGAGCCCTGTGACCTTTGACCTTTGACCTCGTGACCCCAAAATCTAATCAGTTCATCGACTCTGCAAGATACATACATGACCAAAGTTTGGCAGGAATCCATCGATCGGTTCTTCAGATAACGTGATCACGAGAACGGGACGTACGTACAGACGTACGTACAGACGTACGGACGGACGGACGGACGGACGGACGGACGGACAACCCGAAAACATAATGCCTCCGGCTACTTCGTAACGGAGGCATAAAAATAGGTCTACAAAATACCACTTTTGGTATTGGTATAGAGTGGTGAAGTGTGACGTCATCAAAAATCTATTTTTAGAATTTCTCATTTTTTTCTTCATATTCCGAAAGAACATCCAAAATAATGTCCAAATGTCAAAAAACCAATTGAATATGTTAAGTATTGGCTGAGTTATGACCATCTGAATGAATATATGTCCTACGGGAACTCAGTGTTATATGCTCTGGCTCCTACCATTAGGAACGGTGTCGAATTCCCCATGAGAGCTGACTACTGAGTGTCTTTAACATTTAACATTTAACATTTGATATGCAATATGGCACTCTTTGACAATGGCATCAAAACATGGTTGAAATAAAAAAGCACATATAATAATGTTTTTAGGATTTAATAAAAATGCCTATTGATATCTGACATGGTAGTCTGATTACTTTTTAAGGATTTAGGAATTTATGAATCAGAAATATTTTTTTTTACATGTAATCTTTATTTGATTATAAATACTTCACAGAGGAATTCCAAACATATGTACTTAAATATATTTTCAAAAATAAAGAATCATGAATTAATTTTACCTCAAAATCTGCATACTGTTCTTCTGTAAGTATCCTCTTGCCGACAACTAGAGTTCTTAACCCTTCCCTTGCCATGTTGTCACTCTGTGGGGAAGATAATGAATAAAAATAATAATAAATTATAATAATTAGCTCAATTCATAGAGTGTAGCTACTATATAATCATACTCTACTGCGCTGTGATGAACAAAACTCCTCGCAGTGCTATTTTACAGACACACAATAACAAAAACTATTCAAAGGCTCCTGAAAACAAGTGCGTCTTCAACAAAACCTTGAAGACAGAAATAGATGAGGTTTTTCTTATGTCTAGTGGTAGGTTATTTGAAAGTCTAGGAGCAGCTCAACTGAAAGCGCAATCTTCGTCATGATTTGCTCTGTAGGAAATAATAATGACATTCAATATATATAAATGAGGCCCAAAAGTGGACTTTAAGAATAAATAAATTTGAAAAATAGAGGAAATTTCAAGAGGTGGTTGGGATTAACATTGCTACAATAGATTCAAATTACCCCCTCAAGAACATATTCTTTTTTAACTGTTAAAATGAAAAGAATGATTTCATCACTTTGCTTTCCTCAAGCTCAGGTTGTTTTTTATGGAAGTATAGATTTACAATTACAATTGGTGAACAGGACAGAATAAAATCAATCAATAAAGCTTCTTCCTCTCAATAAAGATTCCACTGTTTAAATCCCATTGGGTTTGCCTCCGATCACTGGAGTTCTCAGGTAAACAAAAATCACAAATGGGGGGTAAAACTAGGATTAACCATTGACTTTTCATATTTCAAAGAATGTTGTTTAGTTGATATATCTTTACCGTCCCTAGGATAGGACGTTAAACGGAGGCCCTGTGTAGAATAGAGTCACCACCTTTGCACATTAAGAACCCATTGCACAATTCGTATAAGAGTAGGGGGAAACCCAGTGTAGTGGTCCATCTGCACAACCCCATTCAATTATACCGGGAGGAGAGACCCAACTTAGGGTTACAGTGATTCAGTTCGAGTTTCGCCTCCCAGGCAGAGGTGACACCAAATACTAAACAATATTAAAAATTAACCCAACCATGAAGTCAAAAGTTGTCAAAGTACACTTGCCTCTTCGTCAAGCCAGTCGTTGTACTGTACAATGGAGCTCATCACCGTATCGGCTCCTTTCATGAAGAAAATGATCTGACCAGATTTCTCCTCCTGATTTGGACAACAACAAAAAGAAAAACAAGGTTAAAGGTAAATAAGATCAATATTATCTTGAGAATGTACAAGATGAGAGAATGAAGGTATATCAAAAAGGGAATGGGGAAAGGGCACAACCAAGAGACAAGCAAAGCATGGAGATTGTTCAGATGGCGGAAGTGAGCAAGGGGGGGGGGGGAATACAGGGACCAAGAGAAAGAGAGAGAGAGAGCAAGACAGAGAGTGAGAGAGAAAAAAAAGAGAGAGTGAGAGCAAGAGAGAGAGCAAGAGAGAGAGAGATAGAAAAAGAGAGAGAGAAAGAGAGAGAGAGAAAAAAGAAAGAGAGAGAGAGAAAGAGAGAGAGAGAAAAAAGAAAGAGAAAGAGAGAAAGAAAGAGAGAGACAGAGAGCAAGAGAGAGAGAAAGAAAAATAGAAAAAGAGAGAGAAAAAGACAGAGAGACAGAGCAAGAGAGAAAGAAAAATAGAGAGAAAGAGAGACGGAGAGCAAGAGAGAAAGAGAAAGACTCAGAGAGAGAGAGACGGAGAGAGAGAGAGGAGAAAAAGCAACAAAAAAATAGAAAGACATACAGAGACAGAAGAGATAGAACAGGTCAAGAAAGAAATTAAACAAAAAATAAGTAAAAGGATTTAATAAAGAAGGAAATGACTAATCGAAATTCAATTCAAGTTACACAAATTTACGTATTTCTTTACACAATATCTACACATGAGACAAAAGAATATATCATTTACCTTGACGATGATGCCCATTCTCTTTGTCTCTGACGTGAAAGGGAAGATTTGGAGGATGGTGTACTCATCCTCTTCTCCTGTAGGGTTCCGTAGGAGCATGGAGTTCAGGTCTCGTTTCACTAGGGTGAGGTTGACAGTTTCTGTCCACGTTACCAAGGCAACCTGTTGATATCAAAGATAATTGTTTTCATTAATTTTTCATTAATGTCATTCATTATGTTTAATTGTAATCATCACCATCCTCATCACTGTCATAATCTTCTTTATTATCATCATCACCACCATCATCATCATCTTTCGGTATTATCAATACAAATCATGTTCAATTCCTTTCACAATGTTTAACCCTATTTTAACTGGGCTATTTCAGACCAGGTTGTTACTGGGGGGGGGGGGTCAATTTGACCCCCCCCCCCCCCCCCCCCCCCTAAGATCTTGGCCGTTTGACTGCCGATCGCCGCGAAAATGTGCATACATGTCAAGTAAAGTGTATAGAATTCTATGGTAATATATCCATTTTTTTGAAAAATTCACTAATTTGCATATTTATGGTAATTTATGCAAATACGGCCATAAAATTCACATTTTTGCCCATAAATCATACATTATTCAAATTTAAGCATTTTATTTCACTACATATATTTGTTAGACCATTTGAAATAATAAAACACAAAAAATTGGAAGAGCCAGGTTATTCCTTATGTTATCTCTTGTTTTGATAATTTCTTATGTATTTCTTTGTTTTTTAACTTATGTATTTTATTTATTTATTTATTTATTTTTTTTTATTTCATTTACAACTACAATTCAACTATTTTGACCCCAAAACAAACACCTAAACTTCAAACAAGACTAAATAACCAATGTTTTATCTCTTTTTAGGAAAAATGACATTTCCATATGTTTTGTACACAAATCACAAAAATGAGCGATTTCCGGGCGGACATGCGAAGACAAAAGGTCACGTGACTTTGTAACTATACGTCCGATTTTCGAAAAAATCGTTTTAAAAGATGGGTGAGACTCAAAAGAAAAAAGTCATGAAAGGAAAATTTTATTTTTGCCGCAGTTTCGGAGTAGTCGCGAAATTTCTACAGGGGGGGGTCAAATTGACCTCCCCCCCCCCCAGTTAACGTAGGGTTAACCCCCAAAACTGCTAAACATTAAAAGACTACTTCTACATGAATATTAGGTAAAAAAAGTGGATATTTAATACACATTTGGAACAACCTGAAACATGGTTTGATGTTATGCGTTACCTGACTGCTCAGAAAACAAGTGTATGCTTGTAAGTATTAGCAATCAGGGGACCAATGGCTTTAAGTCCTTTCCAAGGGACTTGGTAATGAGGATTAATGCCTTACCAAAGAGGACTAGCATTGACTTGGTTTCGAACCAAGTCCATGGTAGGGGCGATAGCTCAGTCGGTAGAGCAGTAGTCTCTGTATCCAGTGACCCGGGTTCGAAACCAAGTCAATGCGCTAGTGCCCTTTGGTAAGGCATTAATCCTCACTATCAGTTCCCTTGGAGAGGACCTAAAGCTGTCGGTCCTCTGGCTGCTTACTTACAAGCATTTACGCTTTCTTAGCAGTCGGGTAAAATAACCATTACATCACATCACATATAATGTCTTTATAAACTTCAACAGGACTTTGGATATTATATCAAAAATATCAAACAACAAACCTCATCTGGACTAGAGGCTTGATACACAATGCTAGCCTCTTGGTTTTGGTCTCCTTCATTGATCACCAAACCCTCTGCATCCTCGTCTTGGACTGGCGTTACGTTATGACACAACGCCAGCGCTCTAACTGACTCAAACACCCTGGTGACGACGGTCCGTCTCACGGCCGATTTGCGTGCGGGTGTGGTCTTTGCCGTCCCCGCATGGTTGCTCTGGGAGTATGCCGAGAGGAGGTGCGTCTTGATGTCATCCAGGCTGTCGCTACCGAAGGCTACCGTGCCCAGATGTAATTTCTTGAAGACCTACAGGAAGAGAAAGGCAGAAACATAACACAACATTGTGATAATGCTTTTGGAATAAAACTTCTTTAATCTCTCAAACCAATATCATTCTGAAGTCAGAACACAACAATAAATTAATTTAATTTTGTTGCACTTATCTCTGCATTTATTTTTAAAGATAAAACACTAGTCTACACTTTCAGGAAACTTCTAAAAATCAAGCATTCTGTTCATTCAGATTGTTTCCTAAGATCTATTAGATCTTTTAATTGATCAATGCTGTAAAGAACTTTCAGAATCCCACCGTTTAAGTGTCAAATCGCCCACATAAATCTCTCATGCCTAAATAAACACACAGTTTTTACAATTTAAAACAATTTTTTTTGTTGCTTTTGGGCACAAAAGGTGTACAGGTGATGTGGTCTAGTGAATAAGTCTCCGGACTCTGTGAACCAAAAGGTACAGAGTTCAAATCCCGCCTTGGCACTAATGTCCTTCGACAAGACTTTGATCTACATTCGCCACACTCGACCCAGGTTTGGTAAGTGGGTACCGTAAATAACGTTGTATAAACCTTTTTTGCAGAGATTTTTTTTTTTTTGTGTGTAAGATCATCACGGTACTGTAAATTAAAAAACAGTAGGGACCTAGGATAGAACCTTGTGGTACACCATGTAATAGAAGAAAAATTGGAGGAATTTTTATTATAAACTACATATTGAGATCTATCAGAAAGATTACTTTCAAACCAAGATGACAGACAAATTTGAGTGTTGTTCTAGTTTCCGAGTGGTGAGTCAACACACCGATTACCGAGCTGGGAGACATTGCCAGACATTGGTGTACCGTGTATAAACCGCACCCCCGACTTTGAAAAATTTTCGGCGGCAAAAAAGTGCGGTTTATACACCGTTATATACGGTACCTGGTGGGATTCATTCCTTGAATGCACTGAGCGCTATGACTGCCAGAGCTAAAGCCATAGTATTATTAACCAAAGTCCTTTGGAAGCGCATAGAGACGTTTTATCATAATGTGGCTTGCGCTATACAAGAACGGCACATTATTATTATTATTATTATTACAAGATGTCGGCCCCCACTGGCAAAATTGCGCCCTAACACCTATGTCAATTGGAATCCTGTACTCTTACCATTTCATTCTGTGTGAGTGTTCCGGTTTTATCCGTTAGAAGATATGTGATGCGCCCCAGTTCCTCCGGTATGGTGGTAGACCTGACCACCGTACCAGGGATCTCTGAATCTCGCATGATGACGAAGGAGTAGACAATCTTGGCCATGTCGAGGTTCACTCGTAAACTGTTCAAAAGCAAGAATTACAACAATGGTAGAAATTAGCTCTATATATCAATACCATTGATTATTGTTAACGGCCTGTGTATAAGATTTTCATGATTTTAGATTTAATAATAATAATAATAATAATAATCATATTTTTGCTTACTGGGATATAGCGCTTAATACGTCGGGAATGTCCGAGTTTCTAAGCGCTTTACATTATTACCAGGGTCATCGGATTCTGACTTGCCCGCACAAAATGTATGCACTTTCTCCACTCCCTGGGGAGCATTCCAACAAGAGCTACTAGGCTCAAATTGCTAAGCATACCACATTGGTTTTGCATCCTACCGGGTACCCATTTAAAACCTGGGTGGAGAGTGGCAAATGTAGATCAATGTCTTGCCAAAGGACATTAGTGCCGCAGTTTTCAATTGTTTTCAATTGTTCATCCGCTGTACCAAGTTCAGTGAATTTTATATCTTCTTAGAAGAACTTATCTTACATGGATTTTCTTACTTACCTGAGTGGAATAATGGAAGAAAATAAAAGCACATATCTAACAAAGTATCTGAACCATGGGCCCTGGAATCCCTGTAATGAGGAAAAGATAAAGAAAACAAATATTACATTCTTTCATCTAGTGTATTCCTTGTGTGGTCAGTTTTGCTATTATTTGTTTCTATACACAATCACAATCACAATCAGTCTCTGTAGGCATCATACCGTACTTCGTAATTTTTGTAATAAACATGTAAACTATTCATTCTCAAATTTCTGTTTTACACGAAACAAATAGCAATTTTATATCAACAATGAAAATTGTAAATCCCATGTAAATATACATAATACTTTAGATTTCAATATCTTTAAACGAGTTATCAATGTGTTTTTAGGCATTGGAATATTTTCTCTGTAACTTGAACAACTTCAGCTTGTTTTCACGAAGTGACGGTAGTGAGGAAAATCCGCACGCAAATTGAATGGGATTATCATTCACTACCGTCACTTCGTGAAAATAGGGACGATATGTACATATGCTCGAAAGCTTAACACTGTAATTACTGAATGCTAAATGTAACATGAGGTAGGGAGGGGAGGGGAGGGGAGGGGAGGGGAGGGGAGGGGTGGGGAGGGGAGGGGAGGGGAGGGGAGGGGAGGGGAGGGGAGGGGAGGGGAGGGGAGGGGAGGGGAGGGGAGGGGAGGGGAGGGGAGGGGTGGGGAGGGGAGGGGAGGGGAGGGGAGGGGTGGGGAGGGGAGGGGAGGGGTGGGGAGGGGGGGAGGGGAGGGGAGGGGAGGGGAGGGGAGGGGAGGGGAGGGGAGGGGAGGGGAGGGGAGGGGAGGGGAGGGGAGGGGAGGGGAGGGGAGGGGAGGGGAGGGGAGGGGAGGGGAGGGAGGGGAGGGGAGGGAATGGAAGGGGAGGGGAGGGAATGGAAGGGGAGGGGGAGGGAGAGGTGTGGAGGAGAGCAGGGCAGGACATACATGTAGTGAAAGGCAGGGTAGGGCAAGGGGTGCAGGAAAGAAGGGTAGTGGGGTAGTGGGGGGGGAGAAGAGGAGTGCAGAAGGAAGAGAAGATAAGGGCAGGGGGTGGGGGAAAAGGGAAAGGGGGCGGAGAAGAGAGCGGAAAAGAGAGGGAAGTATGAGGGCAGTGCGAGGGAAGAATGAGGGCAGTGGGAGGGCAGAAGGGGAAGAGAAGGGGAGGGGAGGAGATTGGAGTAATGTGAACGGAAGAAGGAGAGGGCAGGAGAGATGAGATGGACGACAGGGGAGGGCAAGGGGTGAGAAGGGAAGGAAAGAAGGGAAGGGGAATAGTATATGAGAAGGGGAATAGGGGAGGGGATATGGGAAGGGGGGAGCAGAGGGCAGATGAGAAGGGCAGGCAATAAGAGAGAGAGAGGGGGGGGGGCAGAGAATGAGGAAGAGAAGGAGCAGGAAAATGGGGGGGGGGAACACTCATTACCTTCATGATGATCATGGTGACGGCCAGTGCTAGGGTCATGAGAAAGAGCACTTTGGTCTGATTGTTGACCTCCAGGTCAGTGATGCCAAACTTGAGCCTTGGACTGGATGTGTTCATCACGGCTCTCGTCTCAGGACCAGTGTAGATGACCACGCCCAAAGCTTGACCTGTAAAACAATTTTGACCTTTATTGATACATTGTCCCAGTGTCTCCTTTCAGGGCAAGTCCCACATGATGTTATGGTCTAGTGGTTAAATCTATGGGGAGTGTTTCACAAAGACTAAGATCGACTTTAAGTTGGACTTAACTATGGCAGGCCATTCATGCCACTAGTTCCTCGAACCATTCCTGACGTTGGTTTCTCTTTTGGTCTCTCAATTATGATCTTTAGATAATATTTTTTCCTTCAATAATGAACTATAAAAAAAAACGTAAATTCTGTAGATTTGTGACCACAATTTATATGTCCCTTGAGAAAGCAATGTCAGGAATGGTTAGAGGAACTAGTGGTATGAATAGCCTGCCATAGTTAAGTCCATCTTAAAGTCGATCTTAGTCTTAAGTTTGTGAAATACACTCCCCAGGACTATGAACCACAAGGTACAGGGTTGGAATGTCTGCCAAAGCACTAACGTCCTTTGACAAAAATTATTCTATATTTGCCACACTTGACCCAGGTGTAGGATGTGGGTACCTGGTAGGATTTATTTCTTATATGCAATGAGCTGTACAGTTGCCGGAAGTAAAACCAGAGTAATAATATCCAAAGTCTTTTGGAAACGCAGAGAGACATTATATCATAGTGTTATATGCGCTATAAAAGATTCTGTTAAATACCATTATAAATCCCACCTTTTAAGTTTTTATTATATGAAATTATATTAAGTGAAATGTTATATATTGCATGTTCGATTCCTGATTTGTTAATTTTGGGTTTCAACCTATTACAGTGTATAAGGCTATTTGCTCTTTTTTGATGACGCCTCACTCTCATGTTTTTGTTAAATTGCTCTGTATTGTTATCTATCGAAGATGCTCTGTTGTTTATATATTTGATGTATGTTTTATTGAGAGTGAGTGAAAATAATGACTGAACTGAAATGATATGCATGTACATGTACATGTATGTATTATTATAATTCCTTCAGAGTATAGTAGTTTTGTCAATCTCTTTCTTGTAAGCGCCTTGAGCTCCCTCTGGGTGGATATATTGTGCATCATAAATGTCTGCATTATCATGACTTTTTCATTACTGTAAGCTCTATGATACTCTATGACACTGTACCAAAAATATGTTTACACTGGGTAATGAAATATGCACCGAAGCGATATTCAGGTATATATATATATATATATATATATATATATTGTGTGATCTGAGCCAGAAGCGAGTTTACTCTTTGAGGATACGAGTTAAATGTAACAACCTTCTGGCTCTCAGCAGGTGTTAGTTCAAAGTGTAGGGCAAGCTCAGTTTTCACTACAATAATGCCTTGGGTCTAATAGAATCTATAACACCCAACACTAAACACCAAACTCACCCAATGCTATTACGGTGTTAGCCCACAATGCATTCTCAATGACCTATACCTGGCATCTTTAACACCAAACACTAAACACTGAACTCACCTGATGCTATTACGGTGTTAGCCCACAATGTATTCTCTATGCCCAGTCCATCTTGCGTTGATACACCCTCTTCTAGCACCGTGAACGTTCCCACGAAGCTGTGGATGTCTTTTTGAGGCTTCTCTGCATATACATTGCCATTGTAGCCCAGCAAATCCTGAGTAAGAATGGAATATATACAATATGTCATTGAATTCTATTTCAATTTTCTTCATAATCAACAGATTTTAATTGTACTCATGTGGAAAACATGTATAAAAAATAGTGAACAAGTCACTTTCAAGGAATGAATAAGTACCTTTCAATTTCAAAACCCTTCTTGAGACATAATAAAAGCCTTAACTTCTAGATAGCTTCTAGATACATGTAGATAGTTTGTAGTTTTTGCTAAAGTACAAGCTAGAATAACCTATTCTCCAAATGCTATATTCAAATAGGAAAAATAAACTTAGAATAAAGGAACCTACATGCACTCATCCAAATCTCAAAGGAGAGAAAGGGAATACAAATCTTGATTCAAATTCAGAATTTTTGTTGTTGAAAGGTTTTATTGAAGAATTAAAAAAAAAAGATAATCTCAGTGGATCATCCTGAAATTGGTTATAATGTCCTTTGGCAAGACATTGATCAACATTTGCCACACTCAACCCAGGTGATGTAAATGGGAACCTGGCAGGAATTAATTCCTTGGTGTTAGAGCGCTGTAACGCAGCCATGCTAAAGCCAGGGTAATAATTGCAGAGCGCCAGGAGTGTCAAGTCTGACAGGTATGTGCGCCATACAAGAACCCAATATTATTATTAAATATTAATATTATTAAAAAATAAAGGAATATTTGTACATGTGTATTTTCACCAATAGGAGAGTGATAGAAAATAGAAATAAATAGAAAAGAGGTGTGATTATAGTGACAAGAAATGGGACTATTTCTCACCTCATCCTTGTTTAACCTTTGACAGCTGGGTACTGCTAGTCTTAGCTTCCAGTCTGTTTCACCATCCAGCTGGTCTGTGCGTATAAAACAGGCCCCTGAAACCACACACAAGCAAATATATTTAAAAATGTAGAAAATTGGCATACAGGCATACATGTACATTGTAAATGCACTGAAAATTTAAGAGCAAAATAATTCAGGGAAAAAATGCAAAGACATCTTTTTCCTCTGTTGATATTAGGCAAATTAGCACATGAGTTTTCTTCATGTAAAAGTGAGATTAAAGTGAGATTTAAAAAATGCAAACAAAAGGATATATTGGTATGTAAAATGTAGAGCATGAACCTGGGAAGAATTCTAAAAAATATGTTCTTACAATTTAGCGAGGAATATTTGACTGTCATAATAAATTTGAGGTAGGATGAGCCACTGGTTATTGATAAGCATATAAAATTAAAAACTAAATTATCACTACCCTTAACAAGTTTTGTAATTTTTCAAGTATGTGAAAATTGATTTTTCCCGATTTATGTTTCTTGAGAATGTGACATATTAAAGCTTACATCTTAAAGTATTCAACAAAGGCCCTACATGTAATTCAACCGAACCAGCTTTCATTCTTGGGTTACGAAAAACATAAAGAGTATCAAATTTACAAAGGGGTATAAATAGTTGTAGATCATACTGGTATATTATGTAAAAGTTTTATTGATTGACACACCTACATTGTACAATGTACTCAAGCTATGTAAATTTCTAGTGAAATATGTTATGGTGTATCATATAACATGTATATATAAAGGGAAGTGTACGTGTTTGGTATAGAAGGTACATGGTACATGTACATGTAAGGTGGAAAGCATTGGTTTAGAAACATATGTTGGGAATCTTACCATTTCTCTCTGTTGTTCTTAGTAAAACAAGATCTGCTGGAACTCTTTGGTTCTGCAATAAATACGGAAAGAGGGATTATGATATGAACTACATACATGTATGTACATGTAGGTTATAATAATAATTCTAAACATTGTATATCTGCTACAGGTGCAGTGGTGCAGATGTCTATGTACATCATGACATTGAAGTGTAACAATCACCAAAAGAAATGATGTGTTTATACAATGTACATGTACTGTACACGTACATGTAGGTAGAATGTATAAAATCAACCCAAACAAACTTTGCCTTGCATTCTATAGTTAAAAGTTAAAGGTAAAGACCAGTATTGGCAACGCCCCAATTTCAAAAAATGAAATGGAAGCTCTCATTACCAATCATGTGAAAGAATATGTTTTGACTAATACATGATGATAAAAAATTTGCCGGGAAACCGCCTACTAATTCATATATTTGGTAAATTTATTTCTCTCATGGTCTGGTGAGAGAGATAGGGTAGTCCCATGTACATCTTTCTGTGTATAGTGCTTGTAACTTTACGAAGAATGAGCCAAATTTCTTATCATTTTGATGATTCCAGAACCTTGCAGATGCTAGATGCTAGATGATCGACCTTTTCTGATCGATTCCACAACGTTTCTTTCACAATGCAATCGCATGACCATTACTGGTCTTTACCTTTAAGGAGTATTATGAAAATAAAAGCTAACATAAAACCCTTTGTACGGGGCGCGCACGGAACCCAAGTCGGACATTCATTCTGTCTGTGCTCTATAATGTTAAGTGCTAAGTAGTCTACTCAAAAAGAAATTTTACAGTTGACTGGGAGTGTATTTAAACTGCAATATCTCTCTGTAAAAGAATTATTTGAAGCTCATAGTTTGACTACAATATAGCAACATGGAATCCCTTGAAAGCAAGAGCGAAACATCTTTTGGTGCTTGGTACTTTAAAGTAAGTCAAAATACATGGACACTGTACAATATGTTATGATGTCCGTGCACAGATTCACTGGTTTAATTAAGTATCTTTCCAGGGCAGGACTCCATGCTTGGCTTCTCATCCATTCATTGTGCTTCAGGAGCAATCATATCATGATCAACTACCCATCTTCTTGTTCTTTCATCATACCCCTAGGCATGTATAATGTAGGCAGGGACATATTCAGTATTCATTCAACATCATATCAATTTTTATAGCACGTGCATGTTGATATACCAGCAGAGCACAACAATTCTGAGTTGAAGTACATGTACTGTACATGTAACTGTGTGTGTGAGATAACAAATTATATAATATAATAATAATAATAATTATAATAATAATAATTATAATAATAATAATAGCCTAATAGTCCACTCCAAATTGTATTAAACCGAAACAGAAATTCTTTTTGCCCAATTGATCTGATCGTGAGCCCGGCAGCCACTGAGCAGCGCCAGATCGACGTTGCTCTATCCCTTATTGTTGAACGCCAAACAAGGTAGCAACAACTCCCATCTTTTAACGTCTTTTGGTATGACCCGGCCGGGGTTCGAACCCATGACCTCCCAGTTGTGAGGCGGACGCTCTACTGACTGAGCCAACACTCCTGTAATTATATCAGCATCTTACCCTCTGAAAATTGTAATCATAAATCTCCATAAATCCCCATATTTGAATTATCTAACTGGAATATTACTAATACATCATGTAACTACATGTAATAAGATTTGTAATACTTGAACTGTAATCATTGTTATAACAACACCAATATTAAGGATATAATAACAGAACTCTAATTTTAACAGGAGAAGGGGAGAGAGAGAGAGAGAGAGAGAGAGAGACAGAGACAGAGAGAGAGAGAGAGAGAGAGAGACTTCTACATGTACTGTACATATGTCCACACTGTACATGTATGCAGAGAAAACTTCACAGAAAATAAATTCAAAGATATTTTCATTTTTATACTTTGGGTTATTGATTGGCAGATTAAAAATAAACATGAATACGAAAGAACAATATCAATAATCAATAAAAAATAACGGGCTACTGTACATATTAAGTTACAGGACATATTACTTGCAGGCATTGAAGGAAATTTGTACCCAACAGATGGTGAGGATGTTATAGTGGCATCCCCCCCATGCATGGTCAACCTGCCGTAGAATGATTGCACGGTTGAGAGATCTGTGAGACTCCTCGATCTCACTTATTGCCACTGATGATTCATAATATACTGCAGTACGTGTACATGCTGTATGTAAATTGTACGGACTACAGAGTCTTATATTATCCTGATGACAAATTCCATGAATAGAAGCAGAAAATTCAGAAAAAAAAAAAATCTTTGAAAGTCAGGGTCACAGTTTGCATACAAATTTATGGGTAAGTCTACATAACCTCAAAATGGTTGTAATGCCTACATGTAGTGATCATTGCCAACACTTTTCTAATTCCAATCTCTTCATTAGTTCATTTAATTTGTTCTTTTGATGCATTTTGTTTGTTTGGTGTTGCTTGGTATTTGTCTGTTTACTTCTTTTTTTCCCTTTTTCTTTGTAGGTTGTGATGTCAACTTTCAATCATTTATCTGACTTTCTAAATTTCCTATTAAAAAAAACCTACATCTCTGCTCTTCTTAATTCTATGTTTTCACTCAAGGCACACTTTAGTATGTACTGATTCCTTTTTGTAAGTACTCAAAATTCCATGTACATTTTAAGCTTTCATCGAAACATCATCATCAATGTTTATATTACTTGCTTCTAACTTTGATCGACTCCTGCGTTCCCTTCTCCAATATTCAACCAACAATCGTATACAACCGTCTTCTTTTTCCATTCCTCCCCCCCCCCCCCCCCCCTTGTATGACGTATTGGTTCACATGACCCATTAAATTGGCCAGCCATCATCTATAGGCCTGTCTTCTAGCTCGAGTTTGCCAAATAACCCGCTATTTTAACTATCCCGATCCCAAATTATCCAGCTTACATGTATTTGTGTCTTCACCAGCCAACAGTTGTAATTAGCGGGATATTTGGTCGAGAAAATATCCTGAGAAATCTTGGTCTTGTTTCCTAAATATCCCGCTATTTGAGAAATAGTGGGCAAATTTGCGCCCGTCCGAGCTAGTTTGTGATGAGTGTATCCGCCTGGTGAAGACGCGATTGTGAGCTTCAGAATAATATCCCGAGTCTGAAAATAGCGGGTTATTTGGCAAACTCAAGCTGATGAAGACAGGCCTTAAGGTTCAGGGCCAGTTAGAAATACCACAGCATATGAGCACCAAATGATGAAATCTGCTGGTATAATTACAAAATATAGGGGTCCATTTCAATATCCGTACAGATGCCAATAAGGAAAAATATTTGAAGTTCTCATGTACATGTACATGTAGCTATAAAAATAAAAAAATTATATCATCATCTAAATGTACATGTAGGATTTATATCTATACAAAATTTGTAGAGAGAACTACAAGTTTTGCAAATTACTGTTCATTGTGCCTTTAAAATAACTAGTACAGTCAAACCTGTCTATAGATAGCAACTGCCCAAGGGAAACACAAAAAGTGGTCTTTGCAGACAGGTTATCTTTGTAGATAGGTTCCTTTTATGATACATGTACATGAGAAACAATTTTCAAGGGAACAAAAAATGTGGTCTTTGTAGACAGATGGTCACTAAAGCAGGTTCAACTGTATTATCATTCTCACTTTTTCTACCACTATGAAATCAAAGCTTGTCGAAAGAAGAAGAAGTTTTGAAAATAACTGTTCATTGTGCCTTTAAAATAACTAGTATCAATCTCACTTTTTCTACCACTATGAGATCAAAACTGGTTGTAGAAAGAAGCAGAAGTTTGCAAATGACTGTTCATTGTGCCTTTAAAATAACTAGTATTATCAATCTCACTTTTTCTACCACTATGAGATCAAAACTGGTTGTAGAAAGAAGCAGAAGTTTTGAAAATGACTGTTCCTTCTTCTTCTTCTTCTTCAAGATAATCTGCCTCCTTCAATACTGAAGATTCTTGCAGATGCCGTGTATACTTGGATTGGTTGGGGTTAATTGTGCCTTTAAAAAAAATTACATGGAGATGTGTACAGTAGTATAGTTTTGACATCGTTCTCACCTTTTCTACCATTATGATATCAGAGACTTGAAGCTCTGAGCTGGGTACTTTGACGAGTCCAGTTCGGGTTAGCTTGTAATACTGCGACATATTCACTTCCCGATCTCTTCTGTATCGCCTGAAGTCATCCAGAGCCTCGCGACACATCGTCACAAAGATGACAAACGCCTAGGGGGAGGCGAGAAGAAGATAGTCGATGGCGGCTAAAATTTAGTTTCAGGGTCATTTTTAACAGAAATTTCCCTTCCCATAAAGATTGCAGCATGCATGGAGTGCTCGCTCATGCAAAATTGGTCAACGTTCATAAACCCTATGGTTCACAATCTTCTAACCTTATTAAAGTCTAGGATAACATTCAATTTCAACAGAGGAAAACTTGAACTCTCTTTATTACAGGTAAACAAAATTTTAACGAACTTTTAACTTTCTTTATTTAAACCCAATTTTTTTGTTAAACCTAATTTTGAACTACAGTGTAGCTCTGTGCCACATTTTCAACCAGGGCTGCAACAGTTGTTGAAGGGGTCCAGAGAGCAAATTTTAGGGTCTTCATGCAAGCATCTCCTGCTTGACTTTCTTACAGGGGGGGGGGGGGGGTCCATAAACTAAAAGATATTTCAGGAGTGCAAATATGAGTTTGAATTCATGGCTTCATACATGTACTTCCACTGTCGAGTTGGGTCATAAAGGAGAAAATTCCATTGAAACTGAAGTGTACCGATAATTATTTATTTTAAAAAAGCTACATGGATTCTAAATGGTCCAAACACAAATGTGGAGCAAGAATTGCCAAACACATGATGAAAAAGTATGGATATTCATAAAAGATTTTCAGACATACACTTTGATTCTGCTTAAGCATTTTACACATACATGTACGTATTGCAAACTAACAATAATTTGATGATAACACATACAGTATAATATTATTCATACCAACATAACAGTTGATGCTGAGGATCATATCAGATTTATAGTACTAAAAGAGCTCTGAGCCTCTGAATCAATATGATCCTCGTAAAAGCATCATACAGTAGCTCATAAATTAAACACACCACAAGCCACAATATCCTCTGTAAAATACATCTCTATGTCGAGCTTAGCAATATGCAGAGTACAAGGTACACTTGCAGTGTATGTTTTATCCATGTCTGAGGTAATGTACAATAAAATCATAAATATGCATTCTGACAATCAAATGACATGGTTGCCATGATGTGAAAAGATAAAGTTCAGAATTGGAAGTTTGATAAACCTTCTGTTTTGTTGAAATGTTTAGCACATACATGTAGAAAGAAAACCTGGATAATAATAATTAATAATAGTAACAACATTTATAAAGCACAACATATCCCTCTCTAGAGATCCTCAAGGCGCATACAAATAATGTAAATTAATATTCAACATACATGTACATGTACTTAAGATTAAAGAAATATTAAATGTTAACTTACATTGTACATTAGATCACACAACTTCAGGGTACAATGGTACATACAATGTGGCACAATGTGATTATTTGTTTTGCATGCATTGTATAAAAAGAACATTGAAATTTAACAATATGCATTGAGCCTCAGGTGAGTTTTAAGCCCAGTTTTAAATGTAGAAAGAGTGTTGGCCGTCTGAATCATATACAAATGATGCATGCGCATGAGTTCATTATACGATCTATCCGCACTCGAGTTGAGGCTGTGTGTATCTATCGCACGAAGCCGTTAGGCTGAGTGCGATAGATACACACAGCATCAACGAGGGTTGATAGATCGTATAATAAACGAATGAAAACATGCATCATTTGTTTTATACAACGAAACTCCTAGATCCTTGTTATTTGATGTAAAAAGAATTAATTTAAGATTGTTTCGTGAAATAATATATGGCTGACAAATAAATAAAGATTTAATAAGTCTCAATTTAGTGCGCACACACAAGTATAGATAGCAAGCGCACTTACCTCTGCACCCATTTACGCATAATGCTGCGCAAAAATAGGCCCATGCACACGCAGTATTAAGCGCTCTAACCTCTACGCGCACTATTGCGCGCTCTGAAAACGAGTTCAATAGTACTGGAAAATATTGCACTCCTTTCCATGAAAACGAGTGCAATAGGCTCAGTAAATGAATCACACGTGACCGCGCATGACCAATTATTTGATTAGGATCTGGGAGTGAGTTGTATAAAGAAAGATAACGTATGCCACAAAGAAGGAGCTGCTGATGCAAATGCTCTATCCCCCCAAATTCTTTTGGTACGTATTTCTTTGAGCCTAGTATTATGTGATGAACGTAAACCAGAACGACCAGCGGAGTGCGGTGATAGAAAGGATGAAAAATATTCTGGATCTTATTATACTAAGAATAGTTTTATTACCCCTGTCTTGAACCAAGCTTCCAGGATAAGCGCTCAAGCATTCAAGGAATTTCTTCCACTAGCTACATGTACATGTAGTAGCTACCCATGTATGGCATCCTTCACTTGGTTTAGGTATTTACTACTAGAATTTTATGCATGTGTACATTTCTACATTTTTTTAAATACACAGAAATGAGTACTGGGGGGGGGGGGGGGTGCTTCACAAAGACTAAGATTGACTTTAAGTTGGACTTTATGGCAGGCTTTTCATGCCACTGGTTGCTCCTACCATTTTGATCTTTAGATAGGGTAGAGTGCCCAGTATTCGGTCACTTAAGAGGAAATCACTAATATTTTGAATTCTTACCTCTTTTATTTTGCAATCTACCCATCAAAAGAACGGAAAAATATTCCTCTAACAGGATTTTATAGTCACTTAAAATAAAGAATAATGATAGGAAAAATATTACCGAAAGAAGACGGAGCATTTTTCTGCCCAGAATTCGGTCGCGCCGATTAGAATTCGGTCACGCGATTTGTGCGTGGAATCTCCGTTGCAAAGGAGCGAAGCGTATTTGCGCGCTATTTTCACACATTTGCGCGATAAAGCACTGATTGTCAATGCGTTGACCGAATACTGGACGAGCGATACCGCATGGCAAGGGTATCGTATAAATACCTCTTGCACATCGGCAAGTGCGTCATTTGCAAATTCGCTGCGATGGAGCGAACACGGAAGAGCTCCTCTTCACACACATACTAAATTCATTGCGACAGCACACGAAGTTGTTTCGCAATAGACTTCTACATATGGTTATGCATGTTAGCGCATGTACTAACAGAACGCGGAAGTGCAGAAAGTGGTGCGACACTGACCAATTTCGAGCTAAGTTGGAGATCTTTCCGGGGCCCTATATCTGATTTAATTTTGATAGTTAAGAAAAGTTGTTCAGCTGCCTGATTTGTGCAAGTTTCGCGGCTCATTAATTATTTTTTAAATTGTTACAGCTGTTGAAACGGCTGTCTGACCGAATACTGGGAATTGACCGAATACTGGGCGCGCTACCCTAATATTTTTTCCTTCTATAATGAATTATCAAAAAATAAAAATTCTGTAGATTTGTGACCATGATTTGCACGTCTCTTTGGAGACCAATGCCAGTAAATGATGAGAGGAAACAGTGGCATGAATAGCCTGCCATAGTTAAGTTCAACTTAAAGTTGATCTTAGTCTTTGAGAAACACCCTTACTAGGTGTATTTAGAAATAATTCATTTTACTAGTTCATTAATATGCACTGCATGCAGGTTAATAGTCACAATGAGATAATAAATGAGATTTGTCAAGTTCATTATCAGACTCATTGTTCTTAACGCTAATGCATGTGCTTCAAAACATGTCTACACAATATGAAAAGTTGAGAAATATGCAACAAACCAATTAAAAATGTCAAGAACGGCAACATAATTGTGAGCTACAGTATATGCATGTATTAAAGCCTGACATTATTCAATCATTATGACGATAGTACTTACCAATGGTGCCCAATAGGTGTAGAGATATCCTATTCTAAGTGATGGTATTAGCTGGGATAAAGCCATCAGTAAGAAGTAGAGATTGAGAAACAGCTTGAACTGGTAGTACAGGGCCTGTATGGAGGAGACACAAAATAAAAAATATGTTTAAGTTCTGCTGATATCAACATACAGGTATGTACATGTACATGTACCGTACACAATAAACACCAAGTAACGTTGTTTTCATCATTATTTATAGCCTGAAGGGAGATACATGTACTGCACATACACTGTACATAATTATGACGCCATATGCACTGTATAGATTTAATTTTATCATCAGAATATAAAGCTATATAGATCAATGTTAGTAAATTACATGTACATTTCAGGGAATTCACAGCCCAAAATACTGCACAGTACAACATGTTCGAGGATATTCTGGTGTCTCGTTGTCCAAAAATGAGAATATTTATAGACTCAAGAAAATGATCATAATTAAATCATCAATTTTATTGTTGCCCTCATGAAGCATGTAACAACAGAAAGACTAAAGGAGCAACAAGAGGATAGTGTTAAACCTGTATATAAAGACCACTCAGGGTGACAAGATAAGTGGTCTTTATACATGTAGGCAGGTGGTCTTTAAGGACAGGTTGTTTTAGTACAGGTTTCTATGAGAAACGCTTGTCAAGGGAAACAGATACATGTAATGTGGTCTTAATAGACGGGTGGTCTTTAACTATCGGTACAGGTGGTCATGATTAAAAGCTTCCACATCTTTCAGTAAAAATAAGATCCCCCTTTTCTCATGTACAGTACATATGAAGAGCATAGTCTCCTGAACAAGATGATGATAAAGTGATCAATTTCCTTCGTCCCCCTTAGGAGTACCTCCGTGACATTTAGCATCCTGCTGTCATATTATGAATAACATCCCAGTCTGGATGGAAGTCTGTGTGGATGCCTTTGATACAAACAACACTTGAAACCCAGTGTATCAAAAACGGCTATAGTTCGTCTACTACCCAACTCCCGGCCCCCCCACTCAGTGTTATTTAGGGTACGCATATGCTCGTTCCCTCTTTTTGAAAGCACCCCCTATCTGAGGACTGCCATTATATCCCAACCCCCCTTTCGCAGGCTTTTCTTTCCTTGGAGACCCCCCTAAATCAGGAAAAAATGCTCAATTTACCCCCCTAAATTCGGAAAAACTTCTCAGGAGTCCAAAGAGATGAGAGAAAAAAAAGGAAAAAAAAAACCTTTTTAAAGAAATCTCCGGGTGAAAAGTCAAATACACCCCTTTTTTTACAATTCTCGGGCCGAAAAGTACCCCTTTACCGGACATTTTGGCAACACGCATGCGGTCATTCCGACCCCTGGGGGGGGGGGGGGCCGGGACCCAACTTGTCTATTCCCATATGGTCTAAGAAATATTTTGTCTGCTTATCATAGGTCTTAAGACCATTTAGGCTAATTTCATTTGGTCTAATCTCCAAATAAATCTACTACCCATTTAGTCTATTGCTCATTTAGTCTAATTTCCAGTTGGTCAAATTCCCAGTTAGCCTAATGCCCATTCTGTCCACTCTTCATGAGGTCTAATAATAATTTAATCATAATCATCTAATAATAATTTAATCATAATCATCTAATAATAATTTAATCATCTAATAATAATTTAATCATCTAATAATAATTTAATCATAATCATCTACATGTAATAATAATTTAATCATAATCATCAAATTGATTTTAGCTTGAATAGTCATTTACAAATTTACTGTACATGTACATGTCATTATACCAAATGATAAGCAGACAAAATATTATTGAGACCATGTTGAGAAGTGTACAAACTAAACAACAATTCACCTCAAAGACAACAGTTCTTTTCTAGGGGCTGCTTTTCATGAGAAATTGGTTTTAGCTTCACAGTACACTTTCATGTTATTAATTTGAGGTCAACTCTGGGTACATTTGATTTTTAATATCCTGTCTATATTTTACTTTTGATTAAAAGCTTTTCATTTTCCCCCAACCATCTTGAAATAAAATTTGAAATAGAACCTTTAATTTTTGCTTCAAAAATAAACAATTTGAAAGCAAATGTGTACAGTACTGTATGCACTTGTATTGCAGTGATAAAGTTGCATATTTTCAAGTCATCGACATGTAATGTACACACTTTACATGTACAACACATGTTCTAATGTTTGCTTTAATTGATAATTTTGTCGTCTTAATTTTGTTTGCAAGTTTGCGCAATAAACCAAAAATATGGCTTTCATAATAAAGAGGAAATGTTTTTGTGTAGTACATGATGCATTCGGCACTACACACAGAAAACCATTGTGGTATTTGGTCCAATTGCACATTACTGTAACATTTGTCCAAAACATCCACATTTATTTTGATTTAAAAATAGAACTAACTTCATCCGGGAATGGTCACATGAAACAAGTGTTGCTGTGCATGTAAGTATAAAGGTCAAAATATTAGACCATTTACATTCAGAGACGATCTGTGCTTGCACAAGACTGAAATGTAAACATATGGACTGTGACTCACAAGTTTACAACTACACCTGTACATGTACATGGTGTATGTACATGTACGTACAGTGTACATGTACAGGTAGATGAGTGGACTGTATTTAGAGATTACCCAATAATAATCTTTAAATGTATTTGAATCATGCATGCTTTCTGGGCAAGGTGCGAAACCTGCAGAGGAAACAACCCCTTCTTCTCCTCCTCCTTTTTCTCCTCCTCTTTTTCCTCTTTCTTCTTCTCCTCCCCCTCTTCTCCACCTTCTCCTCCCTTCTTTCTTCTTCTCCTCCCCCACTTCTACTTCTCCTCCTCCTTCTTTTCCTCTCCTTCTTCCCTCCCTCTCTTCATTTCCTCCCCCACTTCTCGTTCTCCTCCTCCTTCTTCTCCTCTCCTTCTTCTCCTCTCCCTCTTCCCTCCCCCTCTTCTCCTCCTACCCCACCTCCTTTTGTTGTTTTTGTATGTTTGACAGCTCTTTTCTATTTGCCAGGATTTTAGCAAGATTTCAACCTAGTTTTGGCTATTTACCAGTCATTTACAAATGTTGCTTTATACTGAATTAGAAACTGATAAATTGATAATTTGATTGTTATTATAATCATTCAGCTTGTTATTTCATATCCTATACATTTTCCATCAATGTATGCATTGCACTGGGAAGTTATTGTACCAATTTCATAATTTGTGCATGAAATTTGTGCATGAAACTGTATGTTTGAAAAGATGATAATAATAATAATAAATAATAATATTTAGCTTTTATATAGAGCTTAATACAAATGTCTCTAAGCGCTTTACAAATATACTATTACCCAGGTCATTGGATTCAGTGCTTGCCCGCACACACTGTGTGCACAATCTCCACTCCCTGGGGAGCATTCCAGCCAAGCGTTACATGACGCTCAAAAACTGTTTGACTAACAATGATACTGTACATTACTACAAACACAATAAATAATATCAAATCCAATGAAAAACGAATATATGAAATTAATAGTGACTTACCAGAGGAATGAATGTGAAGATGTTATATTTCTGATTGCAGATCTTGTTGGGTGGATACTTCTCTTGCTGTGGGCCTGCCTTGCCAAGCCATACTGTACGTGGGAACAGCTCCTTCTCAGGTTTACATCTCAATTTGAATGAGGAAAAGCACCTACAGCATACAACAGTATAAAATAATCTGGATTTATATAGCGCTTAATACGATCGTCTCTAAGCGCTTTACAGATATCATTACCCCGGTCACAGGATTCATGCACCCACAATGTGCATTATCTCCACTCCCTAGGGAGTATTCTTACTACAGTATATGGTCACCGTGAGGGCTTATGGCAACGAAAGGCTTTGGTCATCCTACCAGATCCCTATTTCTCTCCTGGGTATGGAGTGGCAAATGTAGATTAATGCCTTGCCAAAGGACAATAGTGCTGTGTCAGGGATCGAACCTACGACCTTTGAATTTCAAGTCAAGTGCTGAAACCACTCGACTACGACATCTCTACCATATGAGATCATGAATACAGGTACAGTGTACATTAAAAACGCAATGGAGAAAAAAATAAAAGATTTGGAGGACCTAATTACAATACATGTATGTATGATAAACATTAAAACATTCCTTACGTATTGGAAAAAAAAGAATTTACAGGGCCTAATACATGTATGAGGTCATAAATATATACATACCGGTACATGTATTCAATAAAAAAAAAAAAAAAAAAATTTTACGGGGGGGGGGGGGGGGGAAGTATAAAACAAGGCCCATATTCATAAAATACCTTACTAAGCCTATGTGTACAGTACATGTACATGTACATGTACCGTAGTCAAATTAAACTGAAAAATGAAATGGATGAATAATATAGAGTACCGAAGCTGTGATGTCATAAAAATATATTTTTAGAATTCCTCAATTTGAACTTCATTTTCCGATAAATAAATCTATTTCCTATACTGTACATGTACATGTAGGTGTTATTTTGCTCTGGTTCGTAATTTTATGATCTCCTATAGGAAATCTATTTTTTCAGATGGTCATATCTCAGTCAATACTCAATTGGTTTTCGACATTTGGACATTATTTTTGGTGCTCTTTCGGAAAATGAAGTTCAAATTGAGAAATTCTAAAAACATTTTGTTGATGACGTCACTAAGGCTGCCACGGGTAGTCGAATGCTCGAGTACCCGCACGGTTGACATCTACTCGGGTACAATTTCTCGTACCCGAATATTCGGCCGCAAAAAAAAAAAAAAAAAAAAAAAAAAAAAAAATGTCCAGGCCCACGCTTACCCGTGCCAGGGAGAGCGGCGGCTGCTGGCATGGTACCGTCGGTAAAAATGTTTCGCAACTCAAGCACTGTCAAACTCACCACTCAGAAACTGGGACCAAATGTCCAGATTTCTGTTTGGACTTGGAGGACAATGGATTATTCTGCCATCTTTGGTTTTTAAAACAGCATTGTTTACTGTTATTATTATTATTAAATCGGCGCCTTCAACTGCAACTCAAAGTAAAATTGCATACGTTTTCGGCGAGGGACCTGAGAAACTGCCGAGTGGTATGGTGGTGGCAAAAAAATCAAAAAAATCAAAAAAATCAAAGAAATCAAAAAAATTCCAAAAAAAAAAAAATCAATTTTAATTTAAAAAAACATGGCGTCCGAATATTCGAGTATTCGCTTGTGAGCCTGGGAGTGTACTCGGGTACCTCATTACACTGTTGTGCACAGCCTTAGACGTCACACTTCACCACTCTATAAGCCATAGATTACAATGATATCAATTATTTGCCATTTTAGTGTCTGTCAGAGGAGTGTCAGCCCTCTGAAAACTCAAAATCTAAAGCTTTGAAAATCAGAAGATGTCGACTTGATGACATCAGTATGCATATTCACAATGACTTTGCATTTTAAGCACGGCTTATCGCCTCAGCTACAAATGTACATGTTCATGTACATTATATAGGTGAACCAGTCAGGTCCACATGTTATGTCATCACTGCAACTTCAGCAAATTTGACCCCTGTCGTCAACAGGATAGGGTCTTTAATTTAACTATACACTATAGCCTATGTAATTAATAGACAACTAGCTCAGTATTTAGGTTTTATGAATAGGGGCCATGTACCTGAAAAGTGTGTATAATGTTTGCCTATTTTACGAAACAAATATGAAAGACAGTAAGAAAAAATCCAATAATTGTCAGTTTTTTTTTTTTAAATCAACTGCAACTCTTTAAAATGCATAAATGTCTCATCCTTTAATTATATCCCTCTTCCTGTAATTTTTTACTATCTTTTTCCCCATCAAATTCTTCTTTTCTTCAGGGTGGATATCCCCTTTCACATATGGCCTGTTCATTGAACAGCAGCCCACAGTTGTCTACCGGTACTTACCTTGAACAGGCATCATTGATGCTGCACAGGCAACGTGTGATGGGGTCTTGCCTGTGGGTGCCTCGTCGAGTCAACGACTCATGCTCGTTATCGAAGATCTCCTCCCCCATGACCAGAGGCAGGTCCTCTACCGAATCTTCTTCTGATCCAACACTAAAAAAAGACAAAAATATAAATGTAAAACATTTGTTAATTCTGGTTCGGTAAGCCTGCATTTATTAATTTGTGCATTTCAAACTAAAAAAATTAGCAAAAGATGAGGCACTCTATTCAGTTGTAAAATCTGTGGGAAACGTTTGACCCACTGACCTTTGCTACCCCAGCAACAGGAGCAGTCTACATGTACATTTAGCTCGTTTGCGCTATACCATAGCAACCAGACTGGTCTAGCTCTTGAGTGTGAACGGGTCTTACAAGTAATAAATAACTTGTCCTTTTTTTGGATTTACTCATACAACAATTAACATACCGTCATGAACATAAAACTATATTTCTATTTCAATTCCTCGACTGACCAAGGGCAAGTCACTATCATACAACATATCGGTATGCAAACCATGATACCACTTTTGTACACTAAAGGAAGTCTAGACCCTAGAACCACATTCAAACTGGATTAATGTTAACATTTTGAATGCTTAGATAGACAGCAAACACACACAAAAAATTACTGAAAATACTTACTAGTAAGGGTCACATTCATGTGTATCAAATACATACACATGCTTGTTTACCCTATGGGCAATCGACCCATACATGTCAAGAATTATACCAAAACTATTGGGAAAGCTGATGCCAAGTGTTGAATAACATGTACAAGTAGAGCACTGTTACAAATGAACATGTACATATGTATGCCTACAGTACATTGTAGACTGAATAATTGAGCTGTGAATAGACAAAGGCCCTGGAATACAAGTTTACACGCTTCAATAAACATCTTGTAATGTCTTCAAATTGTTCTACCTCTCCAGTCTCCATTCTATTGTTACCATTTCTGTAAAGTCACATGGATTGGAAAAGAAGACCTTTGGGTTACAGTTATTTAGTTATTCTTTTTCTTTCCCGGCATCCATGTGACTCTTTTCCAAATGTACTCTTGTTTTGTATTCAATGATTTTCTTTGTTTTTGCCGAATAAATAATAATAATAATAATGAAATCGACACACAGATACATGTATATTGTTGGATCACAAAGGCAGAATCCCAAAAGACAGGTTTATTACATATTCAAATTCTATGCATACTTTTTAAACAAAGGTTGTTCCTGGCTTAGTGAAAGCTTGCCCAAGGTGCGTCTGACAGTCACATTGCATCAAGTAAATAATAGTAATACATGTACATGGCGACTGGATTCTATGTATATTTGTAGTTGATTCATTAATAACAGGATTAATTGAATAACTCGTCATTAGGTCCCCACCTGGAAAGAAAATCCTTATTTAACTATTAGTAATACCGGATCTAATGAAGTACATCTACATGTACAGGTCTATACTTTTGAATATTTCCCTAAAAACAAAGACATTACACTATACACTATAACAATGGTGAGGTGCTGCGGATCAGATCATCATTTAGTACAAGTCCACTCCAAAAATAATTTACTTTCAGTAGAAGCAGAAAAATCAGACAAACCAATCAACAAAAATTTGAGCAAAATCGGATATCTAATAAGGCCAAATAAAAAAAATCATGTTTAGCGTCCTGTTTTTTCGAAAAATAGGAAGGAGGAGGCCTTTTTTTTTTCTTTCAAAATGGCCGCTTAAAATGGCCGCTCGGTACATTTTCCCTGACAGTCGGGGCTATTTTTTTTTTAAGATGGCCGCCGACAATTTTTTTTTTTTTTAAATCAGAAATAGAATCATTTTAGCAGTGTTTTTCATGTTGTTTTTTCTTTCAAAAAAAAAATAGGAGGCGGCCCCCAAAAAGGAAGCGGGCGGGGACGCTAAACATGTATATTTTTTTGAATGGCCTAAGAACGTTTCACGGTAACCTCCTACATGTAATTTCACAATTGGAGTATAGACTGTTATCTACCGGTAGTCATGTTTACTGAAAATCTGAAGTATATCTGTTTTAAACACTTCTTGTAAAGTACTCATACACTCATACATGATTACTGCACTCTGAGAACGAGCTCGACACCATGAGAAAATAAGGGACAAGGTGTGAGACTACACTACCTGACGCTGATGAGTGTTCTCTTTTGTAACTCATACAGCGCTCAAAATACACGGGGGCGGTGGGTGATTCGCCCCCGTGAGCTCCATAATCGCCCCCGTCAGGTTGCTCACGGGGGCGATTGCAAAATTAAAAATCGCCCCCGTGCAATTATAAAATAAAGATTTTCTTTCTGATATAACTTTAACACAATATTTTGTATCAATTTTCAAAACTTAAACCAATGAAATGGAACTTAGATGGCGCTTTCTCTCCCATCTCTATGACTATGAGTATTACCGATACAAACAACGGAAGCTCGCAGTGCAGCTAGTGCGGCCGTCAGCAGTGGCTATACTCATGCTATACTGCGCCGGTATACCGGTGTGCACGCTGACGCCCAATATCTGCTGGAGCTGCATGGAGACGATCGCGCAACGACTGAAACATGGAGAAATTTTTTGTTGTGAAAAGTGTGAATCCTCTGAAATCTGGTGATTCTAAAAGACCAGCAAATAATGTAACTCGACCAGTTAATCAATATTGAGAAGAAGAAGAAGATCTCGGATGTTGCAGGGGCAGATCTAGGCGGTTTAAGGGGGTTTAACCCCCCCCCCCCCCCCCCCTCTCCCCCTGGGCTGCCAAGTAAAAATGTGCATGATGTGCAGACAAAAATGCTATCATGTGTCCAGACCTACACGATATAGTAGATGTCAGTAGATGCCAGGAAAACATCACTAACGGGGGTTCAAAATAGCACCAAAAAAATCGCCTCGCCGCTACGCGGCTCGTGGACGATGCTCCACATCGTATTTGGGTTACCCCCCCCCCACCCTTAGCAACAAGCTAGATCCGCCCCTGTGTTTTGGAAGAATATGGTAAAGACTAAAAGTAAAGAAAGAATGTAAATAAGGTTGCTACGAATAATGAGGAGGAAATTATGTGCAGAACGGGAAGAAATGGAGAGAATGTCATCACGGGGATAAAAGTCAATGACAGCTTTGTAATGTAAGTAAATTTCTAAGAGGGAAAATATGCTGACTTAAATAAATGATGATAAAATACCAAGGAATTTAGGAGTTTCATGGGTACCAATTCAATGGAAATTTGTATTAAAATAAGAGCCCCCGTCAGCACTAAAAGAGCCCCCGTGAGAAGGCTCACGGGGGCTCTTTTTTTTTGGAAGAGCCCCCGTGGACAAAAAATTAATTTGAGCCCTGAACTCATACATTTTGATGGCACAATCAAAATTTTGTCATTAAGTCTTGGCTGAAGAATGACGTCATATATCACAGTTTTCCATCTCATTTTGAGATGGCTGTACATGTAGCTCAAACCATCACAAGATTGACATAAAAGTTGTCTTCTATCTATGTATGTACATGTATCTTCTAATGTCCATTTCGTAAAAATCTGTATTTAAAAAGATATTATCTTTAAAAAAAAAAATTCTACCGGTAGTTGTTAGAAGTGACATTTATCAACATCTGATATGTTAATCGCTATCAATAGTTCTTTGACTAAAGTTAGATTCCATATTTATAGGGTCTACCTGTTTCCAATTAGAAGGATTTTAGTTATCAAACCACCGTACCATCTAGGTTTTTTTCATCTATGCTTTTGTGTGCGTGTCATATTCCTTCCCCAACGACAATCATTGGATTCAAATCTGTCAAAATCTGCAAGATCGTCAACAAATGGTGGCACTCAAAATTTAAATGAATGGAAAAGCCAACGGAAAGACAGTCAATAGGCCTTCTCAATACTAGTCTACTAATAGAAATCAGGCGCGTAGCCGGGGGGGGGGGGGGGCAGTGGGGGCAGTCGCTCCCTCCCCCCCCCCCCCCAAAAAAAAAAGAGAAAGAAGAAAGGAAGAGGACGCAGATAGGAAGAAAAACGATTAAGAGTCGAGAATGGTACAACGAATCGTCTTCATTCTCTAATAATTTAATGAAACGTCAAAGATTTGGCGCTTAACGCGGGAGGGGAGGAAACTGAATTCAGACAAGGATTTAGAGTCGAGAACGATACAACGAATCATCTCCTTTCTCTAATATGATAATAATTTAAAGAAAAGTCAAAGGAAACTGAATTAAGAATAAGAGTCGAGAATGGTACAACAATCGTCCCTTTTCTCTAATAATTTAATGAAACGTCAAAGCTTCCACGCTTCGTGAAAGAGGGGGAAACTCCCCCCTCCCTGCACCCAACTCCCTAGGGCTAGGTAGGGAGCGCGCTTCGCAAGCTTTGGCTTTGCGTGCTCACTACCGCCCCCCTAAAATAAAACCCTGGTTACGCGCTTGATAATAACATTAAAGTTATTCATCAGTTAAGCAACAGGCAATCAATTTAGACTAGTACTACATTTAGTAGACTAAGCTTAGCTAGGCCAGGCTAGGGCCACTGGCACTCGGCCAGTATGATGAACGGGAACACGAGATCGATTTCCCCCGAAACCCTCCCACGGTTGCACTGCGAGGCACACCCTAAAATCCCGCGGCTCTAGCGAGTAGCAGACTGTGATCTACACATCTTGTTTTTCATGATTCCTCCTCCAAAATATAGCGATATTTCTTTTAAATCATCATTAATTAATCTATCATGTTTATATTCGAAAATTGTTGAAAAGAAATCAAGTAGTTACCTTTCTAGCTCCCGATATCTGGCGTAACTCGGTTGGTATTTCCTCCGTGGATTGATAATCCGTGTAGAATGATGATCCGCCATAGTCACCTTCCGGTTAACCATTTAGATGCATGCTGGGATATGCATCTGATTGATCACGAGTATCTATGCCACCCCCCCCCCTTTTTTTTGTGGTTTTGTTCTAGATCTATATTTGGCAATTATGGCACTTTCTGTGGTATTCATTGATTTCTATCCAACATCTCTTTTTAATAGCCATAAAATCTTGACTTGGAACACTATCATCAAATCAAACAAAACCGTACAATGTCATTAGAATTTTTAATAAAAACAAACAATATGTATTCATGTATAAGAGGTGGAGTGGAGGGTCATAATTCAGACGTGTTACATAATTCATGAAAGTCGTCATAATCATCTCCAGCTCTTTTCATTCCATAATTTCGTCGAACCGTCCATTAAAGTCAGGTGGTGTCTTCCCAATAAGACAATGTTCGTATAAAAAAACGTCACTAGTAGGCCTACTGTTGAAATTCTGGATTTACAAAAGGCTCCACCCCCTCTCCCGACAACTATCAAGGAAAACTACTCGAACAATGGCAAAAACCATAATTCCGAAAATAGAAAAGGGTTCATAATTCCGAAAATGAATTAGGGTTCGTAATTCCGAAAATGAAATAGGGTTCATAATTTCGAAAATAAAATAGGGTATGATAATTCCGAAAATGAAATAAGGAACCTTAAAAGCAGGGAGGGGTACCAGAATCACTGAGCAGCCCCCCCCCCCCTTTCATATCAAGGTGTTTTTTATTTAAAGGAGAGAGATGAAAGGGAAGAAAAAAAATATTACTGAATAAAACCAGCAGTGGATTATGCGGCCGCCGGATAATTCCATCTTTCCTTATGTTATTCTTTGTTTTTATCCTTCCATCTTTTTCTCTTTCTATTTTCCGTATGATACTCTTTGTTTTTATCTTTCTATCAATTCCTATTTCTATCTTCACTTTTTCATTCTTTGTTTTCCCTTCTATCTTCTGTTCTTTTTACCTTTCACTTTGTTTTTATCCTTCTATCATCACTTTTTATCTCTAATTATGTTATTCTTTGTTTTTATTCTTCTATTATTTCCTCTTTCTATATACAACATAACATAAGGAAAAATAGCTAAATTATTTGGCGGGCGCCAACAAATTATATTTTTCCTTCTATTATGCTGTTTTCGTTCTCTTTATAATCTTTCCTTATGTTCTTTGCTTTCATCATTTTATTTTCTTTTCTACCTCTCCAACTATTACTTTTTTCATCTTTCTATCTTCCTTTCTTTCTATGTTATGTTTCCGTATGATATTTTTTGTTTTTATCCTATCGTTTCCTATTTCTAACATAATGAATATAGACAGACAAAATGATAAAATAAAATAATCAGATTTGGCACGTCTGCTTACTATGGCCCCTCCAGTGATGGAAAAATGCTCTTTCACATCAGAAAAATGCGCCCTCATCAGTTCTTGCTGTCTCATGATGTCCTTGATAACATTATATTCCTCCCTCTGACGAGCTAATAGGGCCCGTTCCAGATGAGCCATTCCACCTTCTCTCTCTTAAAACGAATCTCTTCAGGCCATGTGAATGGTGGACTATATTATATGAATTGCCTTTATAGAAAAGACATCATATTCTTGAATCAGTAAAAAGCCATTTTGGCTTGGTTTATTCTCCAAGGAAAACTCCAGTGATAGAACAACAGATGGCATACCTATCTATTAAAGAAGAAAAACCAATTAAATAAATAAATAAACAAATAAATAAATTAATTAATTAATTAATTAATTAATAAATTAAAAAAATAAAAATAATAATAATAATAATAATAACAATAAATAAATTTTAAAAAATATATATTTTATTTAAACAAATATAAAAAATGAATGAATAAATAAATTAATAAATGAATAAATAGTTATAATAACACACTCCACTATATCAAATATTAGTGTAAACCATGTATCCTAAACGTTAGTGAAAATATAATTTAAGGTGAATCAGGCATAGGGGAATACCTATACCTTAATAATATATGATTGCAGGGCCTTCAGGAAGAACAGTATGAATACTGATGAGGCTACCCTGGTTAAACAAGACATATTATTATTATTATTATTATTATCTTGTTTGAGACCTGATGTCGATGTCCTTTTCCCACAGGTCGCACCACAGTTCACTGTTAAATTATGAATTACGCCAGTGAATAAATTTGACTTTCAGTTCAAAAGGCCTTGAGAATTTTGAATAGACAGGATGCACCTCGAAAGGTACGATAGCTTTTTTCCGTATACAAGATTCATGAAAGATGAAAGAATCGATTGTTATTATATCACAATAATGACTCCACGTGCTCGTTCTCTGACCTATAAAGGTTCATTAAAGGAATAGTTGAGTTCTTGTTTAAGACTGCAAATGCCTTCAAAGTGCATGGTTATTGCTCTTATTTTTATTTATGACATTTCTAGTGCCCTTTTAGAACCTAAAATTGCTATGAAGATAATTGTATATATACCCCAAAATGTGTGAATTTATATTGAATACGATCATGACAATACAGCTACACTTTCCAAACATTATGGTGACCGTTAATTAATTAATTAATTATATAGATATAATGACTGCTATGAGAGGCATAGGCGCCGGAAGTGGGGGGGGGGGGGCAGGGGGGGGGGCAGCTGCCCCCCAATCATAAAAGTGGGGGGGGGGCAAAACGCATTTTTGCCCCCCAAAAACGCCCCCCCCCCCCTCAAAAAAAAAAAAAAAGCAGTAAAGGAGTAAAGATGGTTTGTATTTTTAACCCAAAAGAACATAACAATAATAAAAACCTGAATTAAATGACGTATGAAATTCCATTCAAAGAAAAGGAAAGTTAACAGGAATTAAATTTCCTAAACATTGCGCATGCTACCTATATTTATCAATGGAGGTTTTTATAATAGCGATACGCGCATATCGTGGACATATTGCGAGAGAATGGGAAAGCGTGTCTGTTTTTTGTTATAGGGGTAAGAAGCTTATGAGCCCCTGAACGCTGGCGTACTGATGGGGGGGGGGGTATTTTTTTTATTCGATACCAGTGATTTACAAATGTTGCTGAAATGACATGATTTTCCGGTATATTTTCTCATTTTTTTTGTAAGTCATACCTTTTTATGCGTTTGTTGGAAAATTAGAAATTCCAAAATTTACAGTCGGGCGAAAAATATGCTTATTTAGAAGCATTTATGTTAGGGACTGCAGAAAGGCCGGGCTCGGGGACTCGTGCCACCCTCAATTGTTGAAAAAGTTTGTTACAGAGAAAAATAAAGAAAGAGAGAGAGAAAAAATAAGTGACCTGCCAATGTCACATATGAGGTATCAAAATATGCTCATCTGACCGTAATTAAATACCTAAAACCCCCGAGCTTCCGGGGGCTCTGCCCCCTGGACCCTAACAAGGGATAAAAGGCGGGGCCCTGGATGCTCATCTGACCGTAATTAAATGTCTAAGACCCCATAGCTTACGGGGGCTCCGCCCCCAGACCCCACCAAGGGCCCTAAGGCGGTCCCCTGTATGCTCATCTGACCGTTATTAAATACCTAAAACCCCCGAGCTTCCGGGGGCTCTGCCCCCTGGACCCCAACGAGGGCCCTAAGGCGGGGCTCTGGAATGTCATCCGACCGTAATTAAATGTCGAAAACCCCAGAGCTTACGGGGGCTCCGCCTCCAGACCCACCAAGGGCCCTAAGGCGGTCCCCTGTATGCACATCTGACCGTTATTAAATACCTAAAACCCCTGAGCTTCCGGGGGCTCTACCCCCTGGACCCCACCAAGGGCCCTAAGGCGGGGCCCTGGATGCTCATCTGACCTTAATTAAATGTCTAAAACCCCAGAGCTTACGGTGGCTCCGCCCCAGACCCCACCAAGGGCCCTAAGGCGGTCCACTGTATGCTCATCTGACCGTTATTAAATACCTCAAACCCCCGAGCTTCCGGGCCTCTGCTCCCTGGACTCTCTGCCAATTAGTGGCCTGCCAGTGTCACAAATAAGGTATCTAAATATGCTTATCTGACCATAATTTTAATTCCTAAGACCCCTAAACTTCTGGGGGCTCAGCCCCTGGACCCCACGCCATTTTACGCTCTACCTGATTGTTAATAATCCACTTTGAAAAACGTTCCGCGGGGCCTGCCCTGCATGTAACGTGTAAGAGTGATGGTGATGCAGATTTTTCTTCTGCCCCCCCCCCTTCCAAACATTTTTGCTCGTTACGTCACTGCCCCTGGAAGGTGAGCCCCCTGGAATGTTTACCCCCCCCCCCCCCAATCCCAAACTGCTTCCGGCGCGCCTGATGAGAGGGATAGTAGTTTTTAAAGGCTCAAGGGAACGGTACATCCTGCTCTGAACCCGAGGCGTGCCTCGAATATTAAAGCAGTCTTTATATCTTGTATATACCGAATTCACACACTAGAAAATCTTATCCTTTACTCGAGTAAAGACTGGTTAAAACATTACAGAAAATCTGAAATACTGTCTGTAGATCTTCGCTGGAAAGTTGCCTGAATGACTGTTACAATCATTAGGGAATCGCACACAGTGCACTGTAATTTGTATCCGCGCTCGCACAAATAAACTGTTTACATGAAACCCATGGGATTTCATCAAAATTTATTTATGCAAAAGCTTTTTTCCGTATAGAAGATTCATAAAAGATGAAAGAATCGATTGTTCTTATATCACAATTGACTCCTCTTGCGCGTTCTCTGACCTATAAAGTTCCATTAAAGGGATAGTTTATCGGGGCATGCGGGCATCTTTTAAAAAACTATTGACCGGTATGCGGGCATGGCTAAGATCACGACTCCAGTTTCGACCAATCAGATGGCTAGATTTTTAAAGAGAGGTATATAAATAATAACAATACACGAACCGGCTGGTTGTGCGTATTAGAACAAACACGAAAAAGCCAACAAAAAGCCAATATTGGCATTGGCTGGAATAAAACGTATAAGGCGCTTTAGCTCTCGTTTTCAACGACTGGTTCAAAATTACCGAATATTTGTGGGGCACCACAAATATTAGAAATGGTTATATTTATGGATATTTCAACCCTCTCTTAACCGATTTTGATCAAACAAAGATGATTTTTTTATTTTAAATTGAATATTGACACTCAGTTTTTGTTATCATCTGACAACAAAATTTGTGTGGCGCCTTCTGCAACAAAACTCAACTATCTCGTAAAGGTTTCATCGAGCATGGAGAGAGAAAGAGAGAGAGATAGAGAAAGAGAGCGCGCGCGAGAGAGAGGGGAGAAGAAGAGACAGACAAGATAGAGAGAGAGAGAGAGACAGACAGACAGACAGGGAGAGAGAGAGAGAGAGAGAGAACGAGAGAGGGGAGCAGAAGAGACAGCGAGAGGGAGAGAGAGAGAGAGAGAGAGCATGACATCCAGTGATATAATATTATTCAGATAAAGAGACCTACATGGATGTATTGGGAGAAAAGGGGGCAACATTGTCATCAAAGGTGGTGGGGGGGGGGGGGGTAGTAGTACATTGAGGTACTCTGATTAAAAACATGATCGATATCGTTTTTAATTCCCCTCACTATTTTGTAACCTCTTTTCCCTACCCTCTTTGCCCCCCCCACACACACACACACACACACATTCTCAAAGAGGCGGAGAGAGGTGGGGGTGGAGGGAAGGGGGGGGGGGGTCACCCCTGATATCGTTCCAAATATTGTCTGTTCAGAGCCAGGAGGGCGTTAACTTTGTGTTAAAGTGTATGAGTTAATGCCCTTCTGGCTCCAAACAGTACACGATAATAGTAACACGTATCAAATAGCCTGTGATTTTATTGCAGGGCGAAATCAAATTCATGATTACCACTACAGTGCAAGCCTTTAAAGTTTAAGTTGAGTTCTGGTCATTCGATTGCATTGTGAAAGAAACGGTGTGGAACCGACCAGAAAAGGTTGATCCTCTAGCTTATAAGAATTTGTGTGTATTGCAAGTTTCTGGAATCATCAAAATGATAAGAAATTTGGCCAAGTCTTGGTAAAGTTACAAACACTGTACACAGAAAGTTGTATATGGGACTACACGAACACGTGGCGTAAAAAGCCTTCCCCCCGATTTTTACGATGTTACATGCATATTTAGAATATGAAGGCATTTGAAGAGCCATGCTTTTCAGGGAACATGTCTTATCTGATGTTCTTCCACACTTGCATAATAACGCTCACAAATTATTTTTCACCTCTTCCCAGAACTCAACCTTCTCTTTAAATTCCGTTGTAGGGGAGGTGTATGGGTATTAGTCAGGTCAAGATATGGTTTGACCCCCAAACAATTGCAACAAAAATCATGATTGCATGCCGAGTTCATTTCTGCTGATTATATCTGTCCGTTATCCCCTTTTCCCGTATTGCCATTTTACCAAAATATGAGCACGTAATTTTCACAGGAAATCGGCTAGTTAATAATAAATAGACGCCTGGGTGTTTGCCTGGAATAATTCGAGTAGGTCTGTACCATAATACATTTTAGCAAACCGTGCCGTAAGTCATATTTAATCAATCTTTCCCATGTTTACAACTCAAATGGCATTTGTGGTTAATTAGGAAAACTAGCCTGCAACAAAAATTGATCAGTCTTCACTTGGTATTCGCGTTTTGATTAGAAATAGTGCAACGTATTATGATATTCCCCAATCATACAGCCGTAATAGGATTCAGAAATTGATAATCAGAGCGCGAAAGCTCACCAAACTATACTATAGCCCTACAGTGTGGGTTTAAAGGTACTATGTCCCATTTGCAGGCCAAACAAATGAAAAAGTTAAATTCCAACTGCATTTGAAAGATAATACTAATTTAGAACTTCCCTAAAAAAAGGTGGGGCTTGAAAATGTCTTCAAGTGGGAAAATAACGACTATTAGTTGTCAAATCGACTTTAGGGCTATAGAGCCCAAAAGTAATAATCTTGATTTTCAGACAATTGTACCGAATGGTCATACGTTTTATGCTGCGCAAAGATTCAATCAGTTTAATCTTGGCCATCACAAGAAGGGTGATTGATGTAGACAAATGCTCATGTACCCTTTACAACTCTTTTCATGTATGTTATTACCAAAGAAGAAAAAAAGCCAGTCAGTCACTCAATAGTGTCTGACAGTGAAGTCTAGCAAGTAAACGGGTTTCCTTGCATAATTTAAATATGAGGACACTGCTAACGTTTTAATTTCACAGATAGGACGTATATGACATATTCATAATTACCGCAAAGTTCTACAGAATTTGAGGTTGGCTGCAAAAGGGACATAGTACCTTTAAAGAAGAAGAGGTCGGTAAACCGTTATTGTCAATGTGTATATATAGCAGCGCTTTCGACCGGATTACTGCGAATCATCGTTAGGGGTGCCTCAAGAGAAATTAAGTCATAATTATAGAGGGTTCATGCTTTTATCAAAATACATTTTGGTAAAAACGCCAATTTCATGAAAACTAAATGTTAACAACCCCAATATAATTGTACACTGTTGGTCATAAAGGTGGAATAATTTTTATTTACCCCAATTTATGGAATAATTTTGACAATAATTTATTTCTAATGGATCTAGATAATAATACACATTTTCAGATTTTTATTGAATAATAATTTGCGAGTGATTGTTTTGCATGACTGCTAAAGCATGTGTGTGCTGCTATGCTTATCAATTAGGAGACCTACGTCCTTAAAGGTAATAAAAAGTTTTGGGAAATTTTGAAAATTGGGTGGAAAGTGAATCTTTACAATTTGATATATTTGGATGCCCCTGTGGATGTATTATAAGCACTAAAAAATACTTCTGTTTTCGAGAAAAATTGAATATAAAAATTTACCGGTGCTCCCGGTAAATTTTGATAAATTTCAGATAGCGCCTATGGCCGTGCAATGGCAGTTGTGACCATGAAAATCTCAGAATATGTAGTTGTGATATACAATTTCCAAACGAGAATAGCTAATCAGTCGATTTTAGTCAATAAACATCGTTTCATAGCTAAATTAATATCTTGACCTTGAGAGGGAGCTATACAACATAAAGAGTTTATTATTTATAATTTCATAACTTTAGACTCGATTTCAACCGCGATAACGATCAATATGGATATTGTAGGAACGCATATGCTTCCAATATGTTCATTTGAACCAAATTCATGACTCCATTCCAAAACTTTGTAATACCTTTAAATCATAACTGACAGTAATGATGATTAATGCCTCACAAAAGGACACTTACATCGACACGGTTCGATCCTGGAGCCTCACAGTTACGAGGCCATTGCTTTGCGACTGAATCATGACTGTACTATGCAATAAATTATCAATAATTCATTGCATTTTCCCCCGATCCCCAACAGAAAACAAAATCCTTTGTGTGGCCATGCCTTGAACCATAATGCATGGCCATGCAGAGGAATTTGTTGGGTATACCGGGGAAAAATGCAATAAATTATTGATAATCTATTGCATATTCTTTGTTGTTTTTTATTTGTGGGGGCTGCCCCTTACCCTATAGCCCTTGCTACGTACATTCATGATTCAGTGGCAAATCAGTGGCCTCGTAATTTTGTGCTCAGGAGGGTTTATTCTTTTTAGAGGACCTATAACAATATGCTATCTATAATATATTTTGAGTAGTGCCACAAGGGCGAAGCAACTTATAAGAAAAACAGAAATTAATGATATTTTTGTACACGGCAAAAAATGGGAGAGTCATCCACGTCCTACGTCACAATTCACTGACCGAACTACTAACTTGAGATTCTTATAGACTTAGTGATCTCATATTTCAAGCATTCATAACTTCCTTACTATTAATCCGATTCATTTCAAACCTTTGCCATTCTTTTTCTGTTATTTTTCTGCTTTCATACAAATCAAGTTATCACAAGGGTTGGATTGCCCTTTCACGATTGAAATTTTTGATAACTTTTCTGACACTGCCCCAAAAAAGTCAGGTAAAAAAAGTTGGGGGCAAGTATAATACAGACTAACTTCAGCGATTTTCTGCTCAATTTGCAGTGAAAATTGATTTTGCAAGACAGGGCCCAAGTTGGGTATTCAATTTCTTCAGAGTTATATGATCGGACACAATCATAACTACCTCTTGTTGGTAAATGTCTTGCCAAAAGACATTAGTGCCGCGGCGGGACTCGCACCGCGAACCATGTGATCCAGAGTCCAGTGATGTATCCACTATAGATAATATTTTCTTCTTCTTCCTCCGCCTCTTTATCTTCTTCTCCTTCTTCCTTTTCTTCTTGTACTTATTATCATTTCTATCATCAGTTTAAAGGTATTACAAAGTTTTCGGAGATTTTGAAAAATGGGTGGATAGTGATTCTTTACAATTTTGATATATTTGGATGCCCTTGTGGATGTATTAAAAACACCAGAAATTTTATCCCCTAAAACACTTCTGCTTTCGAGAAAAATTTAATATAAAGATTTACCGGTGCTCCCGGTAAATTTTGATAAATTTCAAATAGCTCCTACGGCCGTATAATGGTAGCTGCGACCATGGAAATTTTAGAGTATGTAGTTGTGGTATATAATTTCCGAACGAGAATAGCTAATCGGTCGATTTTAGTCAATAAACATTGTTTTATAGCTTAATTAATATCTTGACCTTGAGAGGGAGCTATTCAACATAAAATGTTTATTATTTACAATTTCATAACTTTAGAGTCGATTTTGACCGCGACAACGATCACTGAATATTGTAGGATCGTATATGCTTCCAATATGTTCATTTGAACCAAATTCATGACCCCATACCAAAACTTTGTAATACCTTTAATGTTGTTATTATTATTATCTTTAATAAGTAATTCTTTTATTTTTCTTATCTGTCTGTCAATAATTATTACTATTTTAAGTTATTAATTTTATACATGTCTGTAAGGGACCCCACTGGAAATAAGCTCTTGAGCTTTCGTGGGTTATCCTGTTCAAGCTGACTTATTTCTGATCTGTTATTATTGTATATTGTTGTATGTTGGAAGCTTGTCGAATAAAAATCAATCAATCAATCAAGATCACGACACCCCCATTAACTTAGCTACACAATTTGGCGGGGAAGTATGATTTACTCAATAAATAATAATTGATTTCAAACAAATTTGATTCCCCGAAAATATATCTCCTACAGTAGTATCGTGTTGGGATAAAGTTATTGCATAGTCGTTTGCACATTTCAATAAATGACGCACAAGGCTATTGAAATTGCCCTCACTTGATTTTCTTTTTGTCGAAAGTTTTTGCGATCGCCTTTCCAGTGCAGAGACCTGCACTTCTGACGTGAATGACTATGATTATTTCATCTATTCACTTGTTTCTAAGTACACTGTACGACCTAGATACATCACCGTCACCGCATTATGAATTTTCAATCTGCCCATAATTGAAATAAATTATTGCATGCTTCGGTCACTGCATCAGACAATCAACTTTTGCTTTTTAATAATGTAGTTTAATGGTACACACTTCATTACAATTGGGCTTTTATTTGCGATTGACCCACTCTCTACGCTAACAGGTATAGTAACTTCATTAAATACCATCGATTAAATTTGTCAGAATTGTGCAAACCGGAGCACCATGGGTACCGCACAAAATTTTATTTGATCTTCATTGGTTTCGAATAAAGGTATTGATTTAATGGTAATGTGTATTGTGGGAAATAATTTGGAGCGCGGACGATCCAGGTAACAAAACGTTCGAAGTTGGCATTTGATAATTGGCAGGAGAGCGGTGTATAGGGTATGTGGATGCAGGCCCATCGTAGGAGATCGGAGGGTATTCAAATCAACAAGGTAAGTTTATTTATTTATTTGTTTTTCACTCATTTATTCATTTAAATCACGGATTTACACAGAGTATTGAATACAATTAAATTGAATTTATTTTCTTCTGCAACATACAAATCAAACAACACTACTGAATCAGCAATTTATCAGATATCAAATATAACAAGATTTTTGAATGTGTATACCATATAATAATAATAAATAATGATATTTTTAAAGCAAAATTTAACTGATAACACAATACCAATAATTAGTCATTAAGAAAGTTTCAGAAGAAGAAGGGCTATTACAATAAGCGATTGCTTGATAGCGTGATAGCCCGGGGGAAAGGGAAGAGTTGGGGGGGGGGGGGGCGTTGATGATAAAAAAATAAATTAAAACAAATATGATGGGGATGATGTTGATGCTGGTGATGATGTTGATAATGGTGATGATAACGGCGATGATGATGATAACGATGATAACGATGATGGTGAAAATGAAAATGAAAATATGCTGATGTAAGTATGTCTGACACAGAAAATGTATATAAGTATACCGGAGTTATAAAATATAATGATGGATGTTTTAAAGGAGTCTAAAAATGAGATTGAACATCGCTCTGGGAAACAATGTATTCTGATAGAAAGGCTTTCTTCGTATTAAATCTAATGAATCTATAGTCTACATTATTTAATTGAGTCTGGAAGTGCATTCCATAAATCTGGACCATGATTTCTTATTGAATTATGCAGGATCAATAATTTAGGATTTATCAAATGAAAGTTTAATGAATTTTGAGTAGGTTATTTAAAGTGTCCATTACCCTTTTCAATAAGAACCCCTTTACTTTCTCTTAAATGCCTCTTTTCATCTCTAATTAGTGCCCCTTTTATTTTGACACGTGCCCTTTTTTATTTTTAATAAATACCCTATTTTCTTTGGATAAGTGCTTTTTTATATGAGTCCCTTTCACTTTCATAACTGCCCCCTATTGAAAGCTATTAGGTGCCTCTTTACCTTCGACAGATGCCTCATCCCCATAAGTTCCTTTTTTCATTTCTGGTAATTGCCCCTTTTTAATTTGACACTTGTACCTTTTCCTTTTCTAACAAGGATCCTTTTCCCTTCTGATAAGTACGCCATTTTCCGTTCTCCATAAAATGCGCCCCTAATTAGCAACTTATACCCTATTTTTCTTAATATTCCCCAAGAATTCGCTTATTTCGCTCGCTCGCATTTATAGTTAATATAATTATGATATCAGGATTTATTTTTCTTCTTTATAAGATGTAAATTTTCACACTGGGAAATGACAAATCTTAAAATTTTGAATGAATATTCTGACCATCTCCCCAACTGCAAATTATGAGGCTTTTAGCAGTATCTAGGACCATGTAAAGAGAGAAGCAAATATTGATATCATCTCTGATAATGTAATCACAATCATGTCAATGTAGGGGTATATACTAATGTCTAAAATTGTATATGTTCCGCTTTGAGGGTGCCCCCTTTTTCCCCGGAAAATGCACATTTTTGTTGGTGCTCCGCCCCCCCCCCCCCCCACTTTTGAAGACACTCCACCGCCCCCTGGATATGCTGTTCCAGTCTGGGCGGGCGGTATCCTAAAGCAACATACTATAGATTCAATAGAGCGTGTCCAAAGCCCGCGCTGGCCCAGATCATCTGCGTTACTGAGAAGCTATAGATCAATTATAGAACAATTTTGTAATCTAATCAAATTTAATGCATTTAAGGGTCAATTATGTGCCTCGTCACAAATTAATTATTCTCATGTTACGAATAATCGTATTTTAATTGTCAGAATGCGAATTGCATACATAAATTGTTGCTAGTTAGAACAAACAGCATGGCTTGTCCTCCCTAACAACACGTAATGTATGCAGTTCGCTTTCGGCAATCAAAATACAATTATTCGTAACGAGACACTTAACAAATATTTGTTCATTAAATTTAATTGCATTACAAAAGTGGTTATATACAGCTACCATCCCTCAGTGACAGAAGGAAGAGTCTATGTGTCCCATTCGCCAAATCAATGCTTGACTCTTTGTCAAGCTCCACCACTTAATTGCTGCCCCCCCCCCCCCGCGTAGAACAAATAAATATAACACTAGAAACGCAGACAAATGTGTTTACCTGCGACCGTGTAGAATTGAAAGACTCAGAAATAGTCCAATCCCTTTCATTACTCGCCTATTGTGAACTAAGATTAAATCTGAACTTAATGGACGGAAGGTTAATACCTTTGACGTTTTTTTTTCCTTTTTCTTTTTTTCCTTCTATCATTACTATTTGAATAAGTATTAATAAGCTGCAGAAGATCCAAACGATAGTTATAATAGATTTCAAAATAATTTTCGTGCATTGTATGATAAGCATTTTCCAATTGTATTTGAAAAACAAACAAACAAAAAAATTAAGATGTTGGATGATGAAAGGACTGTTACAGTCGATCCGACATAAGAATAAATTATACAAAATTTATTTACGTAACCCATCAGAACAAAATGCTTCTTTGTATACAAATTATCGTAACCTAGTCACATGATTAATTCGTAAAGCAATATCTCACTATTTCCATGACAAATTTGTACTTGATAAATCTAATGTAAATCGTACGTGGTAAACAATCAATTCCATATTAAACAAAAGTAAGGCCGGCTGCGAAGTCTGTATTTAATTATAACGAGGACATCGCTAGAGAATCGGACATTATTTCGAACTCCTTTAATGACTTCTTTACAATAATTTGTCATAGCAAATAAAATCCCAGGTGCCCAACGAATTATTTGCAGTATATGAATGATTGACCTGTTGACTCTTTGTATGTATATCCTACTAGTGAAAACAAAATTGTAACATTGTTAGTACTTTGAAAACAATAAAGCTGCAGGTTTGGACGAATACAGTCCAAGAGTCATTAACAGGTCATTATATACATTTTGTACACTACTGTGCCATATATTCAACCTTTCATTATTAAAAGAGTTTTTCAAGATGAGCTTACAAAAAATCTAATGTAACACCAGTCTTTAAATCTGGTGACAAGCGTGAATTTACAAATATAGGCCCATTTCTGTACTGTCAGTCTTCTTTGAATTATTCGAGCGTATTGTTTATAAAAGAACTATTGAATTACTTGAAAAAGATTCTATTCTCAATAATCATCAACATGGTTACCGTAGGGATTATTCAACATGTATGGCTCTTACCAGTCTTTCTAGTAAAGTCCAGACGCCTTTGAAGCAAATGAATTTGCAATTTGAGTTTTTATAGATCTGTCAAAGGCCTTTGACACAATTAATCACAACATTTTATCTTAACTACATGTATATCGTTGTGGAATACATGGTGTAGCTCATAAATGGTTCACTAACTATCTTAACAATCGATTACAATATACTTAGTATCAATCTTCTGTTTCGGAGTTTAGGACAGTAACATGTGGAATTCCACAGGTAACCTGCTTGGGCCACTGTTATATATATTGTATGTGAATGATATTTATAATCTGCTAATAAATTATATTTCATACTGTATGCAGACGACACAAACATATTTCACAGATAATCAAACTTGAAGTCTCTTATGGATACAGTAAATGCAGGTCTTGCATATATATGTGAATGGTTCAAACCTAATAAATTATCTGTAAATGTAAAGAATTGTAATTATATGATTTTCACAATGGAAAGAATGCAGATTTAAATGATTTCAATATTGCTGTTGATAATGTCATATTGCCAAGGATAGATAAAGTCGAATTTCTTGGCGTTTATTTAGATAGTTCCTTGTCTTGGAAATACCATATTCACGAAGTTGAAAGTAAGGTGTCCAAAAACATTGGAATTATATCCAGACTCAAACATCTTTTGCCCAATCACATTCTGAGTATGTTATATTGTGCTCTTATACTTCCATGTTTTTCTTTCTGTAATCATGTATTGGGCAAATTCCTGCAAGTACAAAATTCAAAAGCTTACATTATTGCAGAAGAAGATTGTTCGTATAATATCCGGAATGCACTATCGCTCCAATACTGGTCCCGTCTTTAAAGAAATAAGTGTTTTGAGATTCAGTGATATCAACTAGCATCAACAGGGTATCTACATGAATAAAGCATGAAACAACATCTTCCCATTACAATTTAGTGATCTTATCAATTTTCACTTCAACTTGGAAACCCATACGTATAATACGAGAAGCGCTGCCATCATCCATTTCCCTAAACAAAGAACCCGAAGATATCAAATTGATATTCGATACTCTGGGCCAACATGTTGGAACACCTTACCATCTATCCTATATAAGTAGCTCTCCTTGCAGACATTTCCCCGTAAATCAAAAATATATTTAATTGCTCGATATTAATACCCTTTCTTGTTTTTATGGGTGACAGTGACTTCTTGTAGAATTCAATAACATGGTGTATGACCGATTATTTATTTTGATCACTTACGCACACGCCTCAGCTATTGCTAGGTACCATCTAGCTGTTGCTAAGGTACCATCTCTATATTCCCCCAGGACATTGTTGTCGGATGAAGCTGCTGTTTATTTGTTAATTTTGCTTGTTTTTAATTATGTGCGCGCTGCCTATTTTAGTATTGTAGTACTGTGTCATTGTTATGACGTAATCGTATACACATGTACAGCCCAAGACAGCCCAGGAGAGCCCGGAATATGCCCTGCTGGAAAGAACACACTCATTCACACTCATTCACAGTGTGAATCACAGGTTGAAATCACAGTTCACACTGTGAACACAGTGTGATTCACACTGTGAATGAGTGTGTTTTTTCCTTTTCCGGTTATCCACACTGTGAACCACAGAGTGAAACGAATCGACCACAATGTGAAAACGCCCCAATTTAACATTGTGGAGCACACTGTGATTCACACTGTGAATGAGTGTGAATGAGTGTGTTATTTCCTTTTCCGATGATCCACACTGTGAACCACAGCGTGAAACGAATCGACCCACAATGTGAAAACGCCCAAATTTAACATTGTGGAGCACACTGTGATTCACACTGTGAAAGAGTGTGAATGAGTGTGTTCTTTCCAGCAGTGTGCAACTGACCTAACTTTCTCTTATAAGTGATCATGCCTTCCTATACTTAATTCTCCTCTCAATTTTCCCTCCATTTACTTTATTTTCTTTCCTAAAACGTTCTGTTATACAATATGTAATTTTCATAATAATATCTATACTGTTTTCTCAGTAACTGTGTTAATTAATGAGGGCGTTCCCACCACTAGCTATGCTTTTGGGGTTTTCGCCTCCCTCTGTTATCTGAATTATTTACTGTTATACTCTATGTTGAAATCATTGTTACATATATATACATTGTGTTTTATATTGTCCCGATGAGAAGGAAATAAATGTTAATTCATTTCAAAATTAATTTAGCTGTCTTTTATATATTGAAGAAATATAGCCCCAGAAACAACGTAATATAAAACCACATGTCAGGAAGATGACCCATTTTCAGACCGTATTTCATTTAAATGAACATGCGGTTCCATAATCAATATGTCGTATTTTTTTAATGCATCGTCTTTGTTCATGATATAGCCCCTTATGCCCCCTCTCCTTCTCTACCTCACGTTTCTATTCTCTCTCCTCTCTCCTTCTGAATGCCTTCTTTCTTTTTCTTCCTATACATCTCTCTGATTATCTTTCTCTTTTCACCAATCTCTATTTCCCTCTTATAATCTTTATGAATCTGAATCTTTTCTCCCTTTTTGCCTCAGTTTTGGTCTTTCGATTTTTTGCAATGTTTCTCTCCCATCTCTTTGTTTTGGTGCATCTATATGTTTACTTTGCTACAAATAGAATTATACGCCTGTAAATTATGAATGTCTGATATCCGATTGTATCTGGGTTGGTTTACCTTGTATTGCTTTGCATAATGTATGTACATCCCTCTCGGTTCAGATGTCGAGCTGCATGCCGTGCGGTTTTAAAATATTATTATTATTATTATTTCTAATAAATACAGTTTCAATCAATCAATTAATCAATCCAAAAATAATTCAATTCACCTGCCCCATGATTTGTTATCGTTGTTTCCCGCTTTATTCTATCAGGACCACCCAGACAAAATGAAATAAAAGGGTATTGATTTTCTTTATCACACCTGAGGAATGTATCACAACGACTAAGATCGAATTTAAGTTGGACTTACTATGGCAGGCCGTTCATGCCACTGTTTGCTCTCACCATTTACTGGCATTGGTTTCTCAAGAGACGTACAAAGCATGGTCACAAATCTACAGAATTTACAAATTTTTGATAATTTATTATTGAAGGAAAAGATATTATCTGAAGATTATAATGGTGAGAGCAACCAGTGGAATGAACGACCTGTCATAGTTAAGTCCTACTTAAAGGCGATCTTTGTCTTTGTGAAACACCCCCTGGAGGCGTAGGCAACACGGCTAGCACTTTAAAAAGAAATAGCATAAGTTTTAATTATTTGAATTTTACCTATTACAGATAAGTTACGCATTTTCCACCCATTCAATTGATTTATTTTTTTCAATATGCGCTTACATCATGATTAAAAAGACTTAAAGGAGCTACACAAAGAAATTTACTAACAACTGATAATTAGAACAAATTACATATGAATGGAAGATTTTCTCTTGAAAAACACGAATAATTTGCTGAGAAAT